>JAWWLR010000148.1:8653082-8666414 GCA_035041075.1 Acraspis erinacei | reverse complement strand
AAATGAAAGGGTGGCCTGGAGGGAGGATAGAAGGGGAGTTTTCCTAGATTCACTGATTCTCCCGTATTCGCAGACGGTACTCGACTCTTCGGTGGCTGACTTAAACGAAAATCTTATCTCAGAAATTAGGGTGGCGGACTTAACTGCTTGTATTATTTCTGCTAATTCTTCGCGCTTGTTAGGGAAAAAGCCTTGGTTCGACTGGGCATGTTTCATTTCAAAATAACATGAAAGATTATAAAAGGTCAGGGTTCGCGTTGGATGATATAAAAAAATTGAATTTAGATAAAAAAACAGCCTATAGCTCACTGTTGATATCTAAGAAAATTTGGTATCAGAAGACCTTTCAAGATGCTCCTGCATCTGCTAAAAGGACGTCAGAGTTTTTGAGAGTAGTTAGCTTCTTTAAGCCTAGACTTGCAGAGAGTAGTAACAGCAACATTCAACTATGGCAAGCTTTTGCGAATATGTTGCATTCTTCTAAGGTGAACCTTAATCTTCCCAGATTTCAAAGGATGAAATCAAGGCAGCTATCCGCAAATGTAAAAATGGGGAAGCCCCTGGGAACAATAGTGTTCCCGCCGAGTTTTACCATGATTTACCCGAATTACGTATAGACTATCTTGAGTGTCTATTCAGGAGGATCTGGGAGACAGAGTACGTTCCCCCTTCTTGTTAAACTTTCCTCACGTGCATGTTATTCAAGAAGAGTGATTAAGAGGCTCCGGGCTCTTGCAGAGATATTGCGCTCGTGAATGCTATTGCAAAAATATTTACACGAATCCTCCTGGATAGGCCTGTAGAGTGGACGAATGCGGCGAAGTGTATACCCGAATTTCAGGCAGCTTTCAGGGCTTCCAGAAGCAGTATGGACCATATGTTTGTTCTAAGTTCTGTAATTCAGATACATCTCTCCATTGCTGGGCGTACAGTTTTTGCGTGTTTCGTTGATTTTAAAAGGGCCTTTCCCTCAGTAAATCACGACTTTCTTTGGTCTAAACTATTGAATCTGGGCATTAGCGCGAAATTCATTAGGATAAGGAAAAGCCTTTACGATGCAGCTAAGATTTCCATCCGTTTACCTAAAGGTTTCACTGCCCGGTGGACGTGACTTACGGGGTTCTCCAAGGGGAAGGTTTAAGTCCTGTTTTTTTTTTTAAATTTTGTTGATTGGAGACCTGGAAGATTTCTTTCGGAACCGGGCAGTAAGTGGAATCTCTATCAATAACTTCATGGAGATTATCTTACTGGCATATAAAGGTGATGTCGTGATGATCGCTGACTCGCGCATTGATCTTCAGAAGAAAATCAATTTCCTCGTTGAGTATTGTGATCTGAAATTTTTAGAGGTTAATACGTCAAAGACCAAGACAAGGACTTTTCATAGAGGGAGGCCACCTAGGATTCCAGGTTTCACTTTCAATGACACGCAGCTGGAGATGGTCAGGGAAAACAACTATCTGGTGAAAGATTTTCGAGCTCTGGTACTTTTACACTGGATTGTAATAAAAGAATTGCTGCCACAATGATGGCTACGGGGGCGACTTTCCAAGTTCTGCGGAACTCCAAAGCAGAGTCCTGGAGCTCAAAATTGCTTCTTTTTCAAAGTCTCGTAGCTATTTTTCTGCTCTATGGCATAGGAATTTAGGGACTAAGACACTGTGAGGAATTCGAGGGCATTCAAACCACTTTCTTCAAGAAAGGGCTTCCTCCTTACACTCCAGGTTATACTCTGACACTAGAATTAGGCAGAGTTCCAATTGCCTATAATATCTTTAAAATGACATTGAACTGGTTCGAGAGCGTTCTAGGCATGGGGGAAGAAATACTGTTCGAATATCGTTTTTTTGGCCCGCAATTGGCCTTATAGCCTCTGGTGCCTTCTGGATAGCGGTTCTAAACTCTCCAGATAAAAAATAACTTTGTCGTATTGCAATGTATCTGCTTGGAGTTCTAAAAATCAGAAACCTTATTATATATTCCTAGCTTAACAAGCCTATAACTGTTTGTAAAAGTTCTCTAAAAGTCTCTGTAAAACTAAAAACTAAAATTCTCTGTAAAACTCTCTCTAAAACTGTTTGTAAAAGGTCAGGATGATACTATTATTACCAATTGGTTTAGAAAAAGTGCATATTCAGGTGCAATTTTAAATTTATTTTCTGCTCATCCTTTTCAAAACAAAGTTGCAGAAATGAAAAACTTAGTTGGCAAAGCTCTAGGTTTGTTTTGTGTTCTTTTTCACAAAAGAACTTTGAATATTGTTAGGAATACCCTTTCTCTAAATAATTTCCCACAAAAGTTAATTGAGAAAGATATTAGAATTATAATTAAGCAAACTAAAAACAAACAAAGTAATATTTTGCCTAAAGATAATCAGCAAGAATTAAAGGAATATAGTTCTTTTAATACTTTTTGTTCTTCCATTTTTTGCTCAAATTTCGAAAACTATTGAATTTATAATGAAAAAGTTTAAGATTCATACTATTGTCCGCATTCCACCTAAAATGGATTCAATAATAACGTTTTGCAAAGATTCTTTAGATAAGTTTGAAGAAAGTGGTGTTTTCTACAAGATCATTTGCAATTCAGATATACAAAGGAATTTGTTGACGTTGACCATGAGTTTGAATGGGATAATGTTGAAATTTTACATAGTGAAAGTAATGAGAGAAAGAATGAATGAAAAAGGAGTGATCTATCAATTAAAAAAATGATTAGGATAAATTAAACAAAAATTATGCTAATATGATCAATTTTATTTAACAGTGATTTTTCATGAATCTTGAGTTTATTTTACTTTCTCTATTTCTGATGTGTTTATGATGGATATTTCTTGAGTGTTTATAACGGATTTGCAATTTGACCCTTAGTTTATTCTTAGGTATCAAAGGGAGAACATCGTTGTTTTTCAGCTGTGCCTACCTGCTCATATTTTTTCTAACTTTCTTTTTTATTTTTGTCCAAAAAAAATTTCTTTCTTAGGACATTTTTCTAAGGTTCTTTTTTTAAATTACTATAGGAACATTCGATGGTGATGTCTAAATTTGGTCGTTGGATTCTTCGTTTTATTTTCAGAAATACTATAACTTAAATTCTTCAATATTCATGATTTGCAGTTTTGAATTCAGCAATTTTGTAGAGTTATAATTGATAACTGCTTAATTTTAAATTTTCAGCTATGAATAAGAAATTTTTAATTCAAATGTTTTAAAGGTCAAATTCAATTCTAAATTTAATTTATAATAAATCCATAATGATCATGAATAACAATTTACTTGCTGAATGAGTTCTTGTATTGGCGTCTCGGTAGAGCTTGAGCTTCCCTCTCATGATTTTACGATTATGATGTTCGTAGAATTTCTAATAACATGGTTTATCATTTTAGATAGATAGAGAACAAAGATAATAGGATCTAGAAGGAGCACCAAAACCCATAAGTAATGCAGAGTTTAATTAGTATTTTGATATAATAGCCACTTCCTAAGGATCGTCGGGGACCCTGGAGTCACCCTTAAGGGTCACATCATGCGGAACGGTTTTGATGGTGACCTGCGAGTTTGGTCAGGCAGATCTTATAAATCAAAAAGCTGGTTATCAAGAACATGCACAACAAGCGGCAAATAATCTAACATAAACTGTACCTGCTGAGGATGCTTTGACTAGCGTTAGCAATTTGCAAGCAGCCATCTCAAAAAAATACCAGTGCAGAGCATCAAATGGAATACCACAATGAATGAAGAATTGATATGAATCTATTATTCAAACAAAAAGTTTTAAACTGGTCTTTAAAAAAAAGGTTACAATTTTAGGACAAAGTTTGCTTCATGCTATCCTCACACACCGAAATATGCAGTAAAAGACCTTATAATTAAGGTGTAGGGCATCAGGAATAATTTACTTATCTCAGAAGGCCGAGAAATGTTGATTGTAGCAGAGGTTGATTCTGCGAGAAAGAACTTCGCGAATAAACATCAGTTGCAGGAAGCTGGTCAGTAAGATCAAGAGGCAACTGGTGAAGCAATACAACATAGTCATGCTATTGATGTTTCTGTTCAACCTGATAATGTTCCAGTACCACCACAGACTCCAAGAGGCAGATAAGCCTTATTCGCCCAGATGCAGAAGCAGAGATTCAGCAACCAAAAAGACAACTAAAATCTCTTCTTTCTCTATTATACGAATCTAGCCATAATAATTAAGAAACATAATCTAGCAGACCAAAAGGACTTCATATCTGTCAACAGATTACTTTCGGCTTTTAAAATAGCTACCGTCAAAACATAAGTGGAACAGAAGCATCTTAATGATGAAATCCCTCTAGAAGGAGAGGATAAAGAACAGCAACTACCGGATCCACTAGAATCACATTCCAACATTAACGTTTACCTAGATCTATACAAGATAATCCCAGACGAACTGCAGCACCTTGAAAGGAATTTTGGTCGTGCTTAATGGAGTTTAGAGATTTAGAAGTAGCAAAAAAGGATTCTCCGTCAAAGATGTACATATCGAAGGATTTGTGTTTACTCTTAGAGCACCTAAATAACAAGGTTTTACTTACTCATTTGAATGCAACAATAACTAGGCCTACAAATGCAGTCTTTGTTCCAGAACAGGAACGAGATCCACAACGAAAAATCAGGTTGGATGTGGATGTCAGCAAAATAAGGTGAAAATTGGATCGTTTCACTCAATACATGAAAGAAAATAGAAAAATTTCGAATAGCTAAAAGAAGGTTCTATCGTGAACTGCGTGTCAAGTATCAAGACATAGAATTCCTCAACTTAAGACATAACTGACTACTGCTCGGCTGTTTGGGGAAAAATAAACAGGAGCAATTTAGGCGTTGCGTGGTTCCAACTGAAGGAAGAAAGATCAACCAGGAATTCTGCAATGGAGACTATTAACATCACAGAGTTAGTTGTAGGTATTTCCAGTAGGATTTTCACTGAAGAAATTAACAATTGGCTGACCGATCAACATAATAATGAGTGGGGTTTGGTCTCTGGTAGCAGACAAGCCAAAACACTCTTGGGTTCAAAGCTAAACTCTAACCGAGCACAGGAAATACTCAAGCTCGGGAGGAACAAAGTCAAAGTTCTAATAGAAACGTTTATAGGACCTGAAAACCTCGGGTATCACAGACATAAGATAGGTTTTGAGGAAAATGCCCTGTGTCGTATTTTCGGAAATGATAAATCAGACAGCTACTCATATCCTTTGTCACTGCCCCGCTATTGCGGGGAATACTATAATAACACAGACAGTTGCTGCATCAATGATTCAGAAATATCAGCAAACAGCGTGGCTGCAGTTCTCTCCCTATATTCGTTTTATTATAAAATGAGGCATTCCTTAAAATTAAGACGGCACAAGAATTATTTTGATTTTTTTTTACAATTTTTGAATTATTTTAGTTTCTTTAAATTCTTGTGACCTATTTTTAACACCTTCGAATTGCTTCAAATACTTTTGAATTCCTTTACTTATTTAAGATTCTTCAAATTCTTTTTAATGACTTTAAATCCTTTTAATTCTTTCGAGTTCTCCGTAAAAGCATTTAATTCGTTTAAATTGATAATATTTTTTGAATTAGTAAATTCGGGGTTTCTTCAATTAAGACAGCACAAGAATTACTTTTAAATTAAAAAAAAAATTGAATAATTTTGGTTTCTTTGATAATTATGAATTCTTTTCCATAGTTTTAAGTTCCTTTACATTTTTTTGAATTATTTTGAATAATTTTGCATCCTTAAAATTCTTTCAAGCTCTTCGTAAATTCTCCTAATTGGTTTGAATTTATTTTCATTCATTAAGTTAGATAATTGAGAATTACTTAAAATGAAAACGTCCAAAGAATTCTTTGAATATTTCCTGGATTCTTTGAATCTGTTTTAATTTTAAGTAAGGAATTATTTTAAATTTTTGAAAATTTTTGAATTTTTCAGGTTTCTTTTAATACCGATGAATTCCTTTAAGTACTTCTGAATTTCTTAAGAAAGTTTTAAATTATTTGAGTTATTTTAAATGATTTTGTATTTTTTTTAAACCCCTCGTAAATTTTTTGAATTAATTCGAAATGATTTTAATACTTTGAATTAGAAAATGAACGATTACTTATAATACGACTTCAAAAAGATTCTTTAGATTTCTCTGAATTACTTTAAATTCATTGTATTACTTTGTACATATTAATTTCTTTGTTTTTTTAAACTCCTTTTGAATTTTATAAATCAAGGATTACTTAAAATTATTTACTTAAAATTAAGAATTCTGTTGATTCATGATGAATTATTTTTAGTTTTTTTAATTCTTCTTAATTTTTTAATTTTCTTAAAACTTTTTTTATTTGTTGGGAATCATTTACATATATTGAATTCTTCTGAATCTTTAGTGAATTCTTTCAATTTGTTTTAATTAATTTAAATTCGTTTGAATTAAAAAAATGAATTTTTGAGGACTTTAAATTGCTTGACTTTTTTATTTATTTCGGTTTCTTTTGAATATATATAAATTCTTCTGAATAATTTAAAATTCTTTTAAATTCTTTGATTTTTTTATATTCTTTAAATTCTTCTTAATGATTGTATATTCTTCGAGTTCTTTCAAGCTCCTCGTAAATTCTTTTAATTCGCTTGAATTTATTTTAATTCTTTAAATTAAATAATTATGGATTACTTAAAATGAAGACTTTGGAATACTTTTTTTGATTCCTTCGAGAACACTTGAATACTTTTCAATTGTTTTAAAACTTATTCAAGTTGTTTTGAATAATTTTACATTATTTAAATTCTTTGGAATCTTTTGTGAATTCTCTGAAGTTGTACTAATTTATTTAAATTTGTTTTAATTAAAAAATTAGGGATTGCTCAAAATCGAGACATTCTAAGAATTATTTTAATTAAAAGCAAATTTTGTAATTATTGGAATTTTCTTAAATGATGTTGTGTTCTGTATATTCTTTTAAACCCCACATACGTTTTTTAAAGTCGTTTGAATTTATTTTAATTCATTGAATTAGAAAATGAAGGATTACTCATAATAAGACGTCAAAAAGATTCTTTAAATATTTTCGACTTCTTTAAATTTGTTGATTTTTTTCAATTCATTTAATTTGCTTAAAAATTATTTTGGAGTCTCCTGAATTCCTTGGATTTTTTCGAATGATCTTAAATCGCTTTAAATTCATTGCATCTTTTTAAATTGACTGAATTGCTTTGTATTTTAAAATCCTTTTTATTTTCTAAAGCAAGGATTACTTAAAATTAGTAAAAAACAATTAAGAAATCTTTTGTATCATATTAAATTCTTTTTATTCTTTTGAATTTTTTACTTTACTTAAAACTTTCTTCAGTTTTTTTGTTTCGTTTGATTTAAAAAATGAAGGATGACTTCAAAATAAGACAGCCCAAACATTATTTAAAATTCCTTGACATTATTTTATTTATTTCAGTTTCTTAGAATATTTATGAATTCTTCTTAATAATTTAAAATTCTTTTTCATTCTTTTGAATTCTATTTCTTATTTCATATTCTTTAAATTCTTCTTAATGATTGTATATTCTTCAAATTCTTTCAAGCTATTAATAAATTCTTTTAATTCGTTTGAATTTATTTTAATTCTTTGAATTAAAAATTTAAGGATTACTCAAAGTTAAGACATGGAAATAATTTTTTTAATTCTTTCGCGAATTCTTTCAAAACTTTTCAATTTTTGATATGTTTTAAACTTCTTTGAGTTATTTTGAATTCTTTTGTATCCTTCAAATTATTTTGTATCTTTCTTGAATTCATTGAATTTGTTTAAATTTATTCAAATTCATTTGAATTAAAAAATTAGTGATTACTTAAAATCGAGACATTACACGAATTATTTAAAATTAAACCAAATTTTAATTATTTGAATTCTTTTAAATGCTTTTGTGTTCTTTGAATTCTTCTAAATCCCTCATTAGCTTTTAGAATTCGTTTGAATTTATTGTAATTCATTGAATTAGAAAATGAAGGATTACTTATAATAAGATTATAAGACTTCTTTAACATTTTTTGACCTCCTTTAAATTCCTTTGAGTTCTTTTACATCCATTTCACTTTTCTCCATTATTTTGGACTTTTCTGAATATCTCGGCTTCTTTTGAATGAGCTCGAATAATTTTTAATTCATTGCCTTATTTGAATTTATAGAATTTTTGTGTATTCTTGAAATCCTATTAAATTTTTTAAATCAAGAATAACTAAAAATAAGTTACTTAAAATTAAGAATTCTTTTGTATTGCAATGAATTCGTTTGAAGTTAATATTTAAAGATTATTTAAAGTGACCTGCTAAAAATTAAGAATAATTTGAATTCTTTTTTGGAGGATGTGTATTTCAATTATTAAGAAATTTTCTACCTATTTTAATAATTTCATGATCGGTTAAATTCAGTTTCTTCCCTTGCATTGTCAAACCATTATTTCTCGAATGGGGCATTGTTTTTGCTTTTTAAAATTACAGTCTCAGTGTTGGAATCACTGGGGTGCTATTTGGAATTGTAAATTAACCTTAACATTTCCTGGGTGACGTAAGGCGTTACAGTTTCCATCGTAAATCCTGCTACAAACTGAGGTAGCTAATTAGTTAAGGCACACACGTAGGATAAAGGATAAGGGGCATTCCAGATAGCCACAAATTTGGGTAACAATGATGTAAGCTAATGAGGTTGGCGTCGAAGATATCTGGAACACAATCAGCTTGAATAAACTGATCAGATTTCTATTTTCTCTGCAAACATTTCTGATTTCAAATCAAACTAAATCTTATTATTTATATTCCAGAGCGAATCTTTTCGATAAAAGGCCAGAAAACAAGAATAAGAAATCAGAAACCTAATCAGAATTTCGATTCTTGATTAGCCAAGTCTACCCTTAGTTTCAAAATTACCTTAGATTAAATAAAGGGGATTATAGTTACATTGCATAGAAAGAATAATCATGTCAATTTCCCTTCTGTTCCGGAAAAATGAGATAAAAAGATCTATATCAGGATGACCTGATTCTTTTCTCCATTAGTCTACGCAATTCCATCCCTTTTTATTTAAGTGTTGTTTTCTAAGATTTTTTTCATCCTTATCCTTTCTTATTTTATATGTGTTTATCTTCTTTTATTGTGGCATTGTTTTTTTTATCCTATTCTATTCTTTTAGATTTATTTCAGAATACATGGTGCACATATTTAATTAAATTTAAATTAGCTATTCACTAGCAAGGGCCGATAATAAAAACATTTTGAAACTCGAAAATTTTATTTTAGAAATAAATTCATCTAAGAATTAATACAAATAAAAATGTTTGTAACCATAGGGAAATTTTCTTTCATTTTGAAAATTCGATTATTTTGCCTAATTGTGAAAGCTCAGGTCCATTTTTGATTATAAAAAGGCTTTTAGGGATTTGTATTGATAATAAATCGTAGGAATTTTTTTGAACTTTTTGGAATAACATATCTCACAGGATAAAGCCAAAAATCATTTTTTGAACTGTATCGTTAAAAGGCTTCAAATACCAAAATGCTCTAAAAGCAAGGAATATAAGGATATTTTTCATTAAAAAAGTTAAAAAGCTTTAAATTATTAATATTTAAAGTTAAAATATTTAATTGTCAACAAAAAATAGAGATCTTAAACCAATTAGTTGAATTTTCATCTAACAAGATTCTTTTCTAACCAACGAGATGAGTTTTCAATTGAAATAATAAATCTTCAACAATAATAGGTCAATTTTGGGTTTAGACAAAAAAAATTAATCTTGATAAAAAAACGAGTCTTCAGCCAAATAGTACAATTTTATACGAAAATAATGAATCATCCAACTATAAAGTTGAATCAGATTGTGGAATTTGCAAGTCAAAAAAACGAATTTTTTGATAAAAAATTTGAATACCAAAGAGAACATTTTCGACTAATGTAATAATAATAATAAAATAAATAATCGTAAAAAAGAATTAATTTTCTACCAAAATAAATCAATTATAAAAACCGAAAACTAACGTTTCAGCTGAAAAAAATTAATTTTATTAACCACAAGGAAAAAAATTATCAACTAAATAAATTACTGTTCTTCCCAATAGAGGATTTTTTCAATTAAAAATCAAATTGCTGAATTTTCAGATAAAGAAAAATCAATTTCCAACTAAAAACAATATTGATTTTCAACAAAGAAAAGAATTTGCAACAAAATACATAAAATTTCAACGAAAAATAGAATGATTAATTTTGCAGATAAAATAAAATAAATTTTCAACCAAAAATAAACTAAGTTTCAACTCAAAAAGAAAAATTGTCAACAAAAAATGAAATAGTTCAATTTGAAGTTAATAAAATAAATTCATTAGAAAAAAATGCACTAAAATACATAAAATTTCAGCAAAAGAAAAACAAAATTTTTGTACAAAAATATAATAATTCAACTTTCAGTTAGATAATCTCATTTTCAATTTGAATTTAAAAAAATCAATTTTAAAAAAATTTAAAAAGTTTTTTTAACAGAACAGTGGAGTTTTTAACTAAAAAAAGATTAATTATTAACCAAAAAACGAAAAATAAAGTTGTGGCTAAAAAAATTAATTTTGATACCCACAAGAAAAAAAAAATTATCAAGCAAATAAATTATTGTTCAACCCAATAGAGGATTTTTTCAATTAAAAATCGAATTGCTGAATTTTCAGATAAAAAAAACAACAATTTTCAACTAAAAAAAGGTACATTTTAAACAAAACAAAAATAGTTAAATTTGTAGTTAAGAATATTAATTTTCAAAGAAGAAAAAAGAATTTGCAACAAAATAGTATACAAAATTTCAACTAAAAATAGAATGATTAACTTTTTAGATAAAATAAAATAAAGGTTCAACCAAAAATAAGAGAATTTTCAACACAAAAAGAATAATTGTCAACCAAAAATGGAATAGTTCAATTTGAAGTTAATACAATAAATTTTGTTGAAAAAAAATTTGCACTAACATACATAAAATTTCAACAACAAAAAATATTTTTTTCTCCAAAAATAAAATTCAACTTTCAGTTAGAAAATCTCATTTTCAATTTGAATTTAAAAAAATTCAATTTTCAACCAATCCAAAAATCGAAAAATAAATTTTTGCCAAAAAAAATTAATTTACAATCCAAAAGAGAAAGATGTATCGAATAAATTAATTTTCAACGTCATCGATGAATTTTCAACTAAAAACGGAATTGCTGAATTTCCAGATCAAAAAATTTCTAACAAGAAAGGAAGGATTTTTTTTAACTAAAAATATAAATTTTCAACAAAAAAGTTTCAACAGAATTTTTAACTGAATAATAAAATTTTTAACAAAACAGATGACTTTTTAACTTAAAATATAAGTTAATGACTTTCCATTAAAAAAGATATGTTTTGAACCAAGAATTGTAAAGTTAAATCTTAATTTAAAAAAATTAATTTACAAAAATATATTTTTTAACAGATTTGAATTTTCAAACGATAAAAATTGGTTATTAACCAAAAAAGAACGAATTTTAAACTAAAAAGACACACTTTTAACAAAAAAGTTACATTTTATACCAAATTCTGGAATTTTCAACCAAATAATAAAATTTCTAAGAGAATTTTGGGCTTCAAAATATAGTTTAAACAAGAATTGAGATTATTTGGAATATTTTTCAAATGTATGGTTAGAAGTCTAGAAATTTTCTTTAGAATTGGTCTAGAGTAGAATAATATAAAAGTGTATAGAATTCTTGTGAAAAGGAACGGAGAAAAATGTCTACCACTTGACGGAAGAAGTAAAAGGATGGACAAGGGAGATTTTAAATATAGAAGAAAATATAAGTAAATAGTATTCCATCTCCAAAAAAAGAAGATAAAAAAGATAGCATTCTTGGATATAAGAATAGAGTGAAAATGGCGAGAATTCTAAGAAGAATAGAAGGAAGACATTACAAAAAGTTTCATTAATTTGTTATTTAAGTTGGATAAATGACAAATAACACAAATATTGATACTACTATTGATACTACTATTGATACTACTATTGATATTACTACCTAATTTTCTCTCTTTCTTCATTTTTTAAATTATTATAAACAAATTAAAAAATCAAAACTGTTAGACCAAATAAACAAATGAGTTTATTCTTATCTTTAAAATTTAATTTACTTTCAAACAAAAGGTTGATTTGAATGAAAAAGATGATTTTTCAAGCAAAAAGATGGATTTTTTGAGAAAAGAAATGAATTTTCAACCAAATGTATGAACTTTCAACCAGAAAAGAAGAAGCTTTAACTCAAAATATCAATTAACAACTAAAGAGATAAATTTACAACTAAATAACGAATCATAAAAAAATTAAGAAAAGGTTTCAACATTCAATTTTAAACTAAAAAAGATAAATTTCTAACTAAGAAACTTTGTTAGCGAACATGAAATAGGTCAATTTTTAGTGAAACAAAAACTTAATTGGCAACCAAAACAAAAACGAATTTTCCACAAAATAGTTCAATTTTCAACCAAAATGATGAATAATAAAAAAAAATTAATTAAAAAAATGTGTTCTACTTTCAAGCAAGAAGTTTAATTTATAAACAAAAAAGATGACTTATTTAAAAAATCATTGTATTTTCAACGAAATAATTCCATTTTCAACCAAATAGTATATTTTTTAATCAAACGAGATAAATTTCGAACCAAAAACATAATAGTTAATTGTTCAACTCCAAAAAAATTAATTTTTCTCCAACACTACCCAGTCAAGTACAAAAGAAATTTTAACTAGATTGTAAAATTTGGAAGTCAAAAAGACTAATTTTTTTTATAAAAACGTTGTTTTTTTATTAAAAAAGGTAAATTAAAAAAATGTCATACTGAAATTTTAATTTACAAACATTCATTTTGAACCATCAAAAGCATTTTTAACAAAATAGTTAAGTTTTCAGCCAAAGAAAGAAATTTTCCACTAATTTAACTAATCTTTAAAAAATAGTTCATTTTTACCAAATTATTTAATTTTCTAGCAACATATATACATTTTCTACTAAAAAATATAAATTATTAATCAAAAAGAAAAAAATAAAGTATCAGTTTAAAAAACCTAATTTTCTATCCACAATAAAATAAACTATCAACCAAATAAATTATTATTTAACACAATAGATGATTTTTCAATTGAAAATTGAACCGCCGCATCGTAGAACGGGATATAAAATATTTTTCGAGGAGTGGGAGGGCCCCTGGTCGCCTTTTGGAACATTATTGAATTTTAATTTTCTAAATATCTATCCTCATAGAAAATTTGATTGCGCATCTTTTTTTCCTT
>JAWWLR010000148.1:8600144-8611240 GCA_035041075.1 Acraspis erinacei | reverse complement strand
CAAATTGTAAACGAATCTAATACCTTCTCTGGATAAGAATGTAAAAATATCAATTTTAAATCAAAAGTGGAATTCTGAAATTTTCAGTAGAGAAGCTTAATTCTCATCTCGAATAAATGAATTTTTAACCAATAGAGATTAATTCCAAATCAAAAATGTAATGGTAGACGATTAATTTTTTTAAAAAAAGGACAAATTATCAATAGAAAAGATGAATTTTCAACCAAGTGCCTAATTGAGTGTTCTAATAAAAAAAGAATAATTTCCAATCACATAGTTAAATTTTTAAGTATAAAAAATAAATTTTTTAAAGCAAAATTAGAATAGTTAAGATTTAAGTTAAGAAAATTTAGTTTCAAGACAAAATTTAACGAATTTTTGATTTTCAGCCACATAATTACTTGAAACAGTAAAAAATATAATTTAGAATAATTGCTGCTTATCCAGTTTTCCTTCTCATTTCTTCAATTCCAATGAACCATCCTTTAGAGAGAAGAGACAATTTAAAGCAGATGATTTTTTTTTGTACTTTATTTTCCTCTAGAGTCGAAACTCTATTCTCCAATTTAAAAAAAGGCATTTTCTGCAGGATAGCTTGGACAAGTGTCAGCACCAGAATGAAATTTAGAGCCGTTTAAGGTCGTTTTTAACCCATGAAGGACCGTGCCGTGGCCGTCCATTACGTTCAGTTGTGATGAAGAAAATTACGACTTTAGTAGAGAAATAAGTCAGCTCGTTCGAGACAAATGAAATTTGCCAGGGTACCAAGCTAACAAATTATTTTCTGGACTTAGGAGGAAGAATGAAATTAAAACGAGGACTTTCTAATAGGCGAGATTATTCTCGTAAAGTGAAACAAATATTTCATCCAATCATTAAGAAGTGCATGGCGCCATTTTCGATTATTTCTCGAAACTATCGAAATCTCGAAACTATTGTTTCCAGCTTATCTGAATAGTTTATTTAATAGTAATAATAATCAATCCAACAAATTAAGATTTTACGGCTTCACCCAGTGAAATTCTGTCATCACTCTAAATAATTTTAGAACTATTCTTTATTGCATAAAATTTTTTAATAAATTTAATCGTTTTAAATATGCGCGCCAACAGCAGCCAATCCCGCGGTATCTATTTCAGTAGCCAACGGGAAGTTGGCGGGAACTTTTAAATCCGGAAATTCGCACTTTATTACTTTCCAGCAGAATTCAAATTAAAAATTAATTTTTCGCGTTTTGGGTATTAATCAGGGTTTAAATAATAATACATAATTGTGACAAGATACAATCTAAAATGAAAACTTTATTAAATATAGTATCTGTAGCCAAAATCTGATAAAAAATTATATACACATAGAGAATATTAATTACAAGGACACAAAAATTAGTTTCTCGGGCTAAGGAAAACTGCAGGAAAACCTTGCCAGTGTTCAAAAATTATACTTTCAAGAATTTAAAATTATTATCTTTGGATTTGACAATTTTCAAATTATCGTAAAATACTTATGATTAATATCAAGTACTCTTGCATATCAGTGTTATAAAATATTTTTCTTTCATCAAGTATCATAATTTTCTTTTCTTTATTGTAATTCTGCTGGAAAATAATAAACTGCGTATTTCCGCATTTAAAAGTTCCCGCCAACTTGCCATTGGCTACTGAAATAGGTACCGCCCCCAGCGTACTGCGCATGCCAGAGATATCCGCGTTCTGACAGCACTGATCCAGGTGTTGTCATGAAATTGGAAAGGGCGCTTAATTTAAAAGGTAAAAGAAGTAAAATTAATGCAAAACATATTATTCGCATTATTCAGGCTTGCTACAATATTTCAATTTCTAAATTCTTCCAGATTCTTTCAGAAGATTAATAATATTAATGAAAACAAAATTTTTGTCCCTAAATAAATTTTAAACACTTTTTGGTTGATTTTTCAAATAAAAAAGTTAAATTTCGAACCTAAGATAAGAATTTTTAACTAAAATGCTGAATCTTCAATAAAAATATGAATCTTGAATAAAATATGTAGGTGAATTTTCAAACTAAAAGATTAATTTTCTAAAACAAAAGAATCATCTTGAACAGAAAGGGTATGAATTTCCAACTAAAAAATATAAATTTCCAACCAAAATTAGAATAGTTATCATTTTAGAAAAATAAATGTTTAAAAAAACGAATTTTCAAAAGAATATTTTTTTCTTATAACAAAAAATTATTATATTTTTTAACGAAAAAAAGGAGAAATAAATTTTTAAGTCGAATAAATAAAATCTCAACAAAATAATTAAATTTTAAACCCAAAAAATGAATTTTCGATAGAAAAAAACGAATTTTTAACTAAATATTTTTTTTCCAACTAAAGAAATGAAGCCTTAAGAAAAAATATAATAGTTACATCTTTTGTGAAACAGAACATTTTTTAACGAAAAGGATTACATTTCTACCAAAAAACATCAATTTTTCACAAAAAATGGTATAATTTTCAGTCAAGAAGATTAATTTCGAATCAAACATGTAAAAAATTCGAATAATATTAAGAAAAATTTATATTTTCGAACATATTCAAGATCAATTCAAAAGTTGAAAAATTGTAAAAAATTGTAAAAATATAAATATTTTCAAATAATAATTTTGAAACTACTTAGGGATTTTAAAAGATGTCACGATAATAAAATGTTTTTCTTTAAATTCATAAGAGAATGTAAAATTATTTTTATTAAAAAAAATTAATTTTAAGAGAATATTTAAAAAGATTTTAGAAGATTTTAAAAGTTTTCTGAAACTGTCACAACAGCTGAAAGCTTTATGTAAGATTTTTTTTATTTTTCAAAATCTTAAGAAAAATTTTAATAATTTTAAAAGATGCTTTGAAAGTTTAAAAATTTTGCAAATGTTTTAAAAATAACTTTTAATTTGGAAATATTTCTAAAAATTTAAAACAAAGTGTGAATTTTGGAAGAATTCGAAAAAAATCTCGAAGCTTGTTGAAAAATTTGAACTCATTTTTCATGACTTTTTATTTAATAGAATTAGTTTTAAAACAAAATTTAAAAAAGTATCAAAAAATCTCAAAACATTTCTACAACTTTCAAAATATCTGGAATATTTTCAATTTCGAAAGATCTTTCCACATTTTAGGAATAGTTATAAAATTTTGCAAAATTCTAAAAAATAATAAAATAAGTTTTTTTTTAAATATCTAGTAGCTTCAAAATTAGTTATAAAGGATTTTTTTAATTAATCTGTTTTTTTAGAGAATTCCACTGTTTTGCTGAAAATTCATCTTTTTTGTTAAAAATGCAACTGACTGGAAAATTATCATTCTTGGCTAAAATGAAAATGCTGGAATATTAAAAAAAATAATAAGCAATAAAAAACTATTAAATTAAACAAAAAATATGAATTTTCAACAAAAAAGTTAAATTTGCAACCAAGAAAGATTTTTCAATCAATAAGAAAAAAGTTTTTCATCTAAAATGTTCAGTTTTTGAGTCCTAAAGATGAATTTGTAAAAAAATAATAATTTACAAGACAAAAATATGAATATTCTACCAAAATATGAGAGTTTTCGAATTATAAAAGGGATTTTTCAACAAAATAAGTCAATTTCCAACCGAAAAGGATCACTTTTTTAGCAAAAAGGAAATAGTTCATTTTTAACCAAATATATCAATTTTCAACCAAATATTTTAATTATTGTTGAATTTTCAATCAAGAAAGTTAATTTTCTAGCAAAAACGCAAATTTGTAATAAAACAGATAAATTTTCAACTGAAAAGTAAAAAAATTTTAACAAAGAATAAAATAGTTTAAATTTAATTTACAGATATAAGTTTTTAACCAAATAAAATAAATTTACAACGAAATAGTTACATTTTCAAACTAAGAGATGAATTTACCAACACAAAAATTAAATATCTATAAAAAAATCAACCAAACATGGAATAGTTGAATGTAAATAAATAGTTGAACTTTCGGCTATAAAAGATACATTTTTTAAACAAAAAAATAGCACCCGTATTTCAGTTAGAAAGATTAATTTCCTACAAAAACAAAAAAACTAATTGTCAACTAGTTGAATTGAACGACAACCAGAATGAACTTTAAAAAAATGAAATTTTAATCAAGTACTTAAAATTTCAACCAAGTTAGTAAAGTTTCAACCAAAAATATTAATTTTTAACAACAGAGATTAATTTTCTACTAAAAATACGATTTTTCAATCAAATCAGTTATTTAAATCAATTATTTATCAATTATCAGTCAAGAAAGGAACAGTTGAATTTTTAGCTAAGAAAACTATTTTTACTTAAAAAAATGATAGTTGTAACATCAACCAAAAAGACCATTTTCAACAAAAAATATTAATTTACTACGTAAAACGGAGAATTTTCGAACAAAATTATGAATTTTCAACCATAAATTGAATAGAATTTTTGGTTCAAAAAAATATAAATTTTTTTAGCCCAAATAGATGAATCACCAAACAAAATTTGTTTTTATAAATTAGTGTAGCTCATATTAAAGCAGTTGAATTTTCACCCGAAAATACAATTTTTAAGCAAAATAAATGATTTTTCAACTAAACAGTTAAAAGCATAATTGAACTTTTCAAGGAAATTAAAAATTTTATATAAACGAAATGAATTAATTAATAAAATATTTATTATCGGCTTCTTAATTTTTTACATTCAATTGCAAAAGATTTATGCCCAATTATATCATTCGTGAATTAATTAAACGAAATTCAAAGGATAGGAAAGGCTTCCAATCACAAAAGGAAGCTGGTCCTGGTAAGTTTAATTAGGTAATAGCTTAGAAGTCATGTCGAATGGCTTGTTCAGTAATCAATTATTTAATTAAATCTGCCAGAATATAAAATGAGAAACAAAGAAAATTAGAATTGTAATTCCGCATAATTGGCCTTTCAAGCGGATTCTAATATCTCATTATTTAATAATTTTTTAATTAAATCGTTCATTGATTTTCCACTAAAAAATAACGAATTTTGAAAAAGTTAAGTTTTCATCCAAAGCAATGAACTTTCCATTATAATGACGAGTCTTTAACTACAATAGGTATTTTTTCAGAACATTTATTTGAAAAAATTAATGTTTAAAAAAATGGATCAATTTTTAAATAAATATTTTACAAATAAATAATAGTTCAAATAAATAGTTCAATTTTCAGGCAAAGAGATGAACTTTCAACTAAAATTAATAAATTTTGAAATATAAAAGATGAATTCTAAATGAATTTAACTAAAAAATGCGAATTTTAAACAAAACAGTCGAACACTTGACCCGAAAATATGAATTGCTAAAGAAAAGAAATTTTCAACCGAAAAATAACAATTTTCTAAAAAATGGTTGAAATTTTAATAACAAAATTATATTTTCAGCTAAATAGTACAGGTTAATAAAAATTGAATGAATTCTCAAGCAAAAATATAATAGTAGACTTTTTAACCAAAAATAATTGACTTTACAAACAAACATAGTCTGATTTTTAACCCGATATTAAATTCATACAAAAAAAAAATTTCAAATAAAATTATACATTTTAAATGGAATAGTTAAATTGTCAATCAGAAAAAATAATTATTTATAAAAAAGCTAATTTTCAAAACAATTGTTCAATTTTCAAGGAAAAAGATTCATTTTAGTTTAAAATTCTTTATCTTCAAACAAGAAAATTAATTGTTATCAAAGCAATTCAACATTCGATCAATTAGTTGATTTTTCAGCAAAAATGATTTTACTTGAAAAAATAATTCTATAAAAAAACGAAATTTTAATAAAATTTTTGAATTTCCAACCAAAAAGATTGATTTGAAACCAAAAAGAGGAATTTCCTATAAAAAGACGAACTTTCAACCAAAAAAGTTAAATTTTCAACGAAGGAATCGAGTTTTTAGCTAAAAAAGTAAAAATTTTAATAAAAAATACAATAGTATAATTTAAAGTAAACAAGATCAATTTTCAACTTAAAAGATATGAATTTTTATACAAATAATTAAATTTTTTTACCAAATAATAACGAATTTTCAACACAATATGATGAATCTTTAACAAAATAAAGACCAATTTTCAACCAAATAGATGAATTATTAAATAAAAAAAAAGAAATTTTTAACAAAAACTGGAATATTACCATTTTCAGTTACAGAAATTAATTTTCAGCAAAAATGTGAATCTACAACAAAAAAAAGAATAAGATTTTCGACTTAATAATACAATTTTTAACAGAAGGCGATGAAAAATTCTCTGCTAAAAACATAATAGTCGAATTTTTAATCCAAAATATTTAAATTTGAAACCAAAAATATGTAGTAGGTTTTTAATCCCAGATAAAATTCCTAAAAAATACATTGTTTTTTAACTAAAATTATGAATTTTTAACTGGAATAGTTAATTTTTCATTTGACTAAATGAGGTTTCTAGAAAAAAGCGAATTTGTTACAAATACTTAAATCTTCGATGAAACAGATGAATTTTAAACTAAGTTTTTTTTACTACCAAAAATTAATTTACAACAAAAGAAATGATCTTTCAACCAGTCAGTTTAAATTTACACAAAAATTTTTATTTACAACCAAAAAGAATAATTTTCTAACAAAATATACAAATTTTGAACAAAATACATGACTTTTAAATCAATAAATGAATTTTCAAATAACAAAAATACATTTTTAAGAAAAACTGGAATATTTACAATTTCAGTTTAAAAAAAATAAATTTCAGAGAAAAGCCGAATTTTCAACAACAAACTTAAATTTTCGACTAAATAGTACACTTTTTTATAAGAACAAGATAATCTCGACTGAAAATATAATAGTACACTTTTCAACCAAAAAAATTAACTTTACAATTAAATATAGTTGGATTTTTATGTCGAAATTAAATTTCTCACAAAACAGAAGAATTTTTGACTGGAATACTTTAATTTACAATTGAAAAAATTCATTTTTTACTAAAAAGCGAATTTTCACTCAAATAGTTTATTATTCAACCAAAGAGATAAATTTTTTACTGAAATGATAAATCTTCAACAACGACAAATTCATTTTAAACAAAAGAGTTAAGCGTACAACCATGTAGTTGAATTTTCAAACAATTAAGATTAATTTAAAACCAAACAAAACTTTCTACCAGAAACGACGAATTTTCCAAGTAAAAAATATAAGTTTTCCACCCAATAGTTGAATTTTAAGTTAAAAAAGTGAAATTAAAAAAATTGAAGGGTTTAATTTTAAGTTATTAAGATGAATATTGAACTAAAAACAATGAATTTTTATAAAAATAGGCTAATTAAAAAAAATAGACAGAAAACTGGACAAAGTTTAAACAGGTAAATTTTTTTTGAAAGTATTTCTATGAATAGGAGAAAATTCCAATTATTTTATATCGGGATATAAATCTCTATGGCTCAGGGAATTAATTTTTTTAATTTTAGAGTGTTTTTTTTAGATTTATGATACTTAAGTATTCGTTACAACTTGATAATTATTTATAGATTACTTTTTAAATATATTAGTAATGGCTAGGTATTAAAGTTAATTTTTTAAACAATGTATTATTGTTTTTAGAATTTTCCTGTTAGAATAGGCTTAGAAGGTCGCGGCTTTTTCTGAATTTTTGAACTTATTTTCAACTCTTTAGTTACATCAAAAGAATAATCAATTGAATTTATTAGAAATATTTATTCAAGCCATTTATTATTATTTATAATTATATTTTCTGAGAATAATGTTAGAAAGTTGCATTTTATCCCCATAGTTTCTTCTTTTAGATCACTTTTAAATTAAAGTAAGGTAATAGTTTATTCAAGCTATAAAAATAATTGTTTAAACAATTTATTTTATTTGCAACAATAGTCTTTTAGAATATGGTTAAAATTTTTCGTTTTTTGCGGAATTTTTTACTTTTTCTTTACTTTTCACTTTGAACGAGGTAATAATCAATACAATTTAATAAACAAAATTGTTTGAAACAATTATTATTGTTTATAACTGTCTTCTATTAGAGTAATCCCAGGCAGTTGCAAGGTTTTTTGAAATTTTCAGCTTTTCTTTGATTCTTTCAATTAAGAGCAAATAATAAATATTAATATTAGTTTAAAAAAAGGCTTTTAGTAAGTTCTTCAAGGAAAATTTATATGAAATACGACGCTTATAGAAAATTTAAAGAATATTTTTAACATCTGTTTTATTTCAGAATAATATATTCACAAAAAAGGAAAAGATTCTTTAAAAAAGATTCCATCTATTGCTTATTTATTATTTATTCATAACTAAAAAGCAAAAGCAAATTTAAATATTTATTAAAAATCGAAACTTAGTTATAAACAATAATAAATTGCTTAAACAATTATGTTTGTTAACAAAAAGTGGGGAATTTCAGAAAAGACTGCAACGATCTAGCATTGCTATAGGAGATGGTAGTTCCAAAAAAAAATGTTTAAACAATAATATTTTTCAAATTTCATTAATTGCTGTTGTTGCGCTCTAAGTGAAAATAATTCGGGAAAAGTTCAATATTTTAGAAAAAGCCGAAACTGACTATCATTATTTGCAGATAATGTTATTTAAGATCAGAATAAGTTGTTTAAACAATTACGTTTTTTAACTTTAATTAATTATTACTTCCCTATGAATGAAAAGTTGACAAAAAGGGGCAAATTTCAGAAAAAGTGGTGAATTTATCATTTCTTCTGAGAGAAAATTGCTATAAACATTATTCAATTGTTTAAAAAATGTATATAATTATCTAATTCTAAGTAGAGAGTATCATTGCACGTAACAATTTTTAGTTTAAGTACTGCAAAAAATCATAAATAGCACCAAAAACTTGAAAAACTCAATTTTTCATTTATGGGACTTTTTTGGGACCATATATAAAACAGACTTTAAGGTCATATTTTAAAAATAATTATTTATATTGTATGGTTAATTGCGTATAGAAATTCTGACTTTCATTTAAATGCGCCTAATTTTGACGGTTCTAAACCAAATTTACAAAAACGGGAAATACGTTTTAAACTTCATGGGGCTCGCAGAACCTTTAAATATAATTTTTTTTAAACCGCATTTATTTTGTTATGGATTTAAAAAGAATTTTATAGTGATATGCACGAAATTTAGAAAAAAAAAATTTTATAGCATTTTTGGACGACCTTAATCGTAGTGGTCATGACGTGGATGTAAAAATCGGATCATTCTGACACGCAATTTGCCGAAAAAAAATTCAATCAATAAATATTACTTTTTTTTAAAACGAATTTATGCTTTGCGCTCGGTCTTTGTATTTCTCCCAGATTTTTGCATAGACCTTTCAATAGACAACTGTAACTTTGTGATTGTGAATTCTCTTTTGTTAAAGCTCCTTGGGCTTTAACGAAACCATTCTCACCACGTATCTCGTGCTTCGCATCCGATTTTATCAAAAATTTGAACTCCTTTAAATTGAATTCAAAACTTTTATATCAAATGCATTGTATTCTAAGTTTTTGTTTCGTCTCCCGGTTGATTTTTCCAAAAGATTGATATATTTATTTTAAAAATTATTTTTTACGAATAAAATAAAATCTATTCCTTCTTTTTAAAAATTATTTGAATAAAATTTTTCGATATTTTTTGGCAGAAAAACTTTTGTCTAATAATTTTTGTTCGTGCCGTGTGTCGTTTGTCCAAGAATTAAAGTTTTGTTATTTTTAATGTTGTCTTTTTACGAATAAATAAAAAACCAAAAACTACGCATTCTATCAAAAAATAATTCATAACAAATTTGTAGCTCCTTCTTGGCTAAATAAGATTTGTTTTATTTTCTTCCGTAGTTTGTGTCCTTTGTTCAAAGTTTTAATTTTAACATTTTTAATGTTGCTTTTTTACGAATAAAACAAAAACTAAAAACTAAACATCATATAAAAAATAATTCAAAACAAATTTGTAGCTCATTTTTGGGTAAACATGTTTTGGTTTATTTTTTTCCGTAGCTTGCGTTCTTCGCCCAAGATTTTAATTTTTCAATGATTAATGTTGTTTTTTTACGAATAAAACAAAAAGTATGAACTAAAAATTCTATAAAAATAATTCATAACAAATTTGTAGCTCTTTTTGAGGTAAACATCTTTTACTTAATTTTTTCCTCATAGCTTGCGTTGTTTGTCCAAGAATTACATTTTTTTATTTTTAATGTTGTTTTTTACGAATAAAATAAAAACGAAAAAAGACGCATTCTATAAAAAAATGATTCGCAACAAATTTGTAGCTCTTTCTTGGTTAAAGAACTTTTCTTTTATTTTTTCCCGTAGCTTGTGTTGTTTGTCCAAGAATTTATTTTTAATTTTTAATGTTGTTTTTTACGAATAAACCAAAAAGTAAAAACTAAAATTCCTATAAAAAATAATTCTTAACAAATTTGTAGCTCTTTTTGAGGTAAGCAACTTTCGTTTGATTTTTTTCCGTAGCTTGTGTTGGTCGTCCGAGAATTTAATTTTAAAAGTTTTAATATTGTGTTTCACGAATACCAAAAAAAACTAAAAATTAAACATCCTATAAAAAGCTGATTCATAACAAATTTGCAGCTCTTTTTTCGGTAAACAACTTTTGTTTAATTTTTTTGCCGTAGCTTGTGTTCCTTGTCAAAGAATTTAATTTTTTATTTTTAATATTGTTTTTTATGAATGAAACAAAATCTAAAAACTGAACATGCAATAAGAAAATAATTCATAACAAATTTGTAGCTCTTTTTGGGTAAACAACTTTTTTTTGTCGTAGCTTTAGTTGGTTGTCCAAGAATTTACTTTTTTTTATTTAATTTTTTTTTTTACAAATAAAGAAAAACTAAAAACTACGATTCCTATAACAAAATAATTCATCACAAATTTGTAGTTCTTTTTTGGATACACAAATTTTGTTTTATTTTTCCCCGTATCTTTTATTGTTTGTCCAAGATTTTTTAAAAATTTAATGTTGTTTTTTAGGGATAAATAAAAGAACTTACGCATTCTATCAGAAAATACTTGGAAGAAGCTTCTAAATGTGTCCCCTAAGGGTTTACATTTTTCTTGCACCTTCTTCGCTATTCCTTTACACACCC
>JAWWLR010000148.1:8574944-8585240 GCA_035041075.1 Acraspis erinacei | reverse complement strand
CCTTTTATCTTCTGTCCTATTCTGTTCTAGCCAATCCTGTCTTATCATCTGCTACTCATCCTAAATTTCACTTCCCTACTTTTCTGCTCTCCTCCTGCTTATTCCTCTCTCTTCCATCACTCCACTGCCCTTGTACAACCTTCTTCATCTTTCTTGCACTCTCTACTTCCACATCCATTGTCTCCACCTTTCTAATAAGACGTCACTCCTCTATTACTTCCCATCCTCTCATGATCCACTTACTGTTCCACCACTTTCACACTTCCCCTATCTTCTCCTACCACTCCTCCATTTTGCAGCTATTCCCTACTTTCTATCTCTTCCCTCGCTCCCTACTTACCTTCCTCATTCTTAACACCACTTCCCCAATTCCATTTCCGGGAAAAAATGACGATGGCGGACGGAATAGAAATGTGAGTATGCCCCCCCCCGCCCCCTCCACCGCCACATACACAATTAGCCTAAGCCAACAACGCGGAAAAGAAAGAGAATTTTCCTAAGATTTACAGGGAAAATATTGAATTTTTAACTGAATGCATACATTTTTTAAACACCTTGTTGGATTCTTAACACAAAAGATTAATTGTGAATCAAGAAGATAACTTTTCTGGCTAGAAAGATTAAATTTGAACAAAAAAGTGTT
Organism: Acraspis erinacei; assembly: GCA_035041075.1. Taxonomy (NCBI): domain Eukaryota; kingdom Metazoa; phylum Arthropoda; class Insecta; order Hymenoptera; family Cynipidae; genus Acraspis; species Acraspis erinacei. The sequence continues at coordinate 8,584,597 of JAWWLR010000148.1, read as the reverse complement.
TTTTAATTTACCTTTTCAACCAAAATCTGAATTTTTAACAAAAATATAAATTTTCAAATAAATGAATTTTGTATCAAGAAGATTGATTTTTTTACCAAAAATACCAGTTTTTCACACACTAGTTACGATTTCGAATAAATAGATGAATTTTTAAATCAAATTATGAATCTTCGACTGGAATAGTTAAATTTTCACTCAAAAAATTAATTTTTAACAATAACAAAAATCAACGGGTTTTCAAAAAACATTGTCCACAAAACAAGATTATCAACAAGATTAATTTTATATGATTTATCTTGATGAATATTTATTGGAATAATAAAATTCTTTGCAAAAAAACTTTTTTCACTAGTTTGTGTAAAATTAATTTTTTTGGTTGAAAATTAATTTTGTAAACTCACAATTTAACAATTTTTCATAAAAGTCATCCTTTTTTATATAAAATTTAACAATTTGGCTGAGAGCTACCTTTTTGGTTAAAAATTAACTTTTTTTTGAAAAATTAAAGTTTTGGGCTAAAAATTCGTAGTTTTCGCTTCATAATGCAACAATTCTGCAAAAAACTTGTTGTGAAAAATTTGTTTAGTTAAAGATTCAACTATTTGGTTACAAATTCAAGTACTTTATTGACAATTTTTTTTTAGTGCAAAATTCATCTCTTATTTAGAAAAAGTGTTATTTTAGTTTAAAATTTATGCCCGATTAAAAATTCAAAAATTTAGTTGAAAAAGAACTATTTTTTTATAATATCGTATTTTTGGGGCAAATTTACCTGTTTATGATGAAATCATAAAATATGATTTGCTTGAAATATTAACTATTAAACTTTGCGTTTAGAATTAATTTTTTATGTAAAGCTCATTTTAGTTGAAACCTTTTGTCCGTTGTTGAAAATTCATTTTTTGGGCTCAAAAATTCAACAATTTGGTTGAAAAATCCATTGTTTGGTTTAAACTTGCTTTTTTTTAGAATAAATATAATTCTTCTTCATTTTTTATCTTAAATTAAAATATTTTTTGAACGGAATATCAACTATTACATTTTTCGTTGAGAATTAACTTTATTATTTGAAGATTCATCATTTCAGTTGAAAATTTATCTCTTTTCTTGAAAATTCGTCTTGTTTGGTAAATGGCTTTCTTAGGATTATGTAGCCTCGGGGGCAAAAAACCGGAGGAAAAAAATAAGAGAAAACAGTGTTTAGGAAGTAGGGGATGTGAGAAGAGGGGGAAGTGGATAATGAAGAATTTGGGAAGGGAGGAAAAGCGAAGGTCGAAGTGAAGGAAGTAGAAGAAGTGGCGAAAAAAGGGAAGGGAAAGTTGGTGAAAAAAAAACACAACTAGGGAAAGTTAGCGGAAATGTTTGGAAATAGGGAGAGGAGGAAATAGAAAATAAATAAGTTGGAAATGAGGAAAGCAGAAGACGGGAAAGTAAGGGGACTGGAACTTGGGGAAGTGATGGGAAATGTTTGGAGGTGAGGATAGGGAGAAGTAGAAGAGGAAGAGGTTGGAGAATAGAGATAAAGCTAAGGTCCATGTGTTGGAACAGGAAATAGAAGAAGTATAGGCAAATGAGGAGAAAGGAAGTAGGTAAGAAGTAGGAGAAGTGAGCACGGGAGGAAATAGGTAATGAAAAGTTTAGGAAGTGAGGGAAAGCGAAGGTTTAAATGTGGAGGGAGGAAGCAGAAGAAGTTGTGGGAAAAATGGAAGGGAAAGTAGGCGGAGTGCGGGAAAATATTAGGAAGGTTAAGAGAGGGAAAAGTAGATGAGGAAAAAGTTAGGGAATAAAGAAAGGTGAAGGTTCCAATGTTGCAAGGGAAAGCAGGAGATGCGGTAGGAAATGAGGGGGTGATTAGGGGAGAAGAAGTAGGAAGGAAAATTAGAGGAAATGAGAATAGGGTAAAGAAGATAATGAAGCAGTTGAGAGGAGAGGGAAAGCGAAGGTTGAAGTGCGGAGGGGTAAAGTAAGGGTAGTGGTGTAAAATGAGCGATGGGGAAGTATAGAAAGTGAGGGGAGTTAAAGTAGGGAATTTAGGAGAAATTTGAAGAAAGTGAGGAGAGGGGGAAGTAGATAATGTAGAAATTGAGAAGGGAATAAAATAATGGGAAAGAGAGGTTTCAACTACTTATTTGACTTACTTAAGTCCTAATAGGCTACAAAACCCTTTTTTGACCTATTTTTTAAAAACAAATTTAACTAGAAAAATTAGAAGTGAAAGAGCGCTTTGAAAATGTTCGAGATAGTATTTGAAACACTAGACAGCAGGCTGTAGAGTACATTACTGTCAGTAGAAGTCACATGAAATTGCTGTGTGTACAATTTCCAGCGGGTTTAACTAGAGTGACAAATCCACCGAGAGCTCTATTCCCTCTATAATCACATATGCATAATCTTGTACATACGGCACTTTAATCCAGAACATACCTACCTGTACCTCTAGATTCAAACACAGGAGGTCTTTTCAGCTAGAATTAAATCTTTTGGTCCATTTACTATCTGCTTTTAAAGCTGACATGTTCCCATGTAACATTGATCTTAGAAATTTTGAATACCTTAAAAGTAGGCCACAGGATTCAGGTTGAATGGTTCGTTTTATTTTATTTTCATTTAATTAGAAAAAGCTTTGTTTGAATTTAATTTCAAGTTTTTTATTACATGTTAAACATTGCTAATTAAGAAAATGGTAATCATTCCATGAGACTGAGGCTGCCCCCCTCTTATTTTTAATCAAATTATTTAGATTTTTCACTCATTCAAGAACATTGTTTAACAGGTTTCCTGATGATACATTTTCTAACAAATGTTGCGTATTTTTAGGAAAAAGACCCTGTTAGAGTACAGTTGAATTATAATCTAATATTTTTTCATGCTATGGTTTTGACCAGATAAAATGTATTAAATAATTTGATGTAAATTGCTTTTTGTCTACTGGTCCAAAATCAATATTTTTTACTATGGATTTTTATTCCTCAATTTTAAAGAAATTTCTCTGAAGCTCCGCTGCGATCCGAACCCAAATCTTTGAGATTATTGGTTCTATGTTCTTATCCACTAAGCTACGGAGTGCTACTGGTGAAAACCACAATATCAAAAATATAAAAATTTCAAATGTTTGAAAAATTCATCTTTTTTTAATAAATAAATTATCGGATATAAATATATGTGATAAATAAATTAATCTCGTTTGAATTCAACTTGTAGGGGTTGTTATGAATTTAATCTCGTCTCTCAGTAGCTTAGTGGATAAAAGTATCAGACCGGTAATCTAAAAGACCTGGGTTCGGATCCCAGAAAATTTTTCCCAGTTTAGAAAAAAGTCATATTAAAAAAAAATATTGATGTTAGACCCATAGACAAAAAACAATTAATATCAGATTATTTAATAACCTATAATAAGTTTGAATATTGCTTTCATATTTAAAATTTCATACTCTTTCTCGTTTTCAATCTTTTTTCACCTTTTACCAATAATTCTTACTTTGCGCCTGTTTTCAAGAAACTTCCTATTTCTCTCATTTTTTCTGCTTACATGTGAACTGAATGATTAGAAACCAATAAGAAAATCCAACTATTCTTGTTTAAAAGTATTTTTATTTGTTAACAAGGCTGTCATTACATTTTTGGCTTATCTTGCATCTAGTTTGATAAAAAAATTCAACTATTTGGTTAAAAATCTAATTATTTTGTTTAACATGCAAATATTTTTTTGTCGGATCATCTTTTTTTGGTTGAACTTAATTGTTTTTCATTAAAAATAAAAATAAAATTTTGGTTGAAACATTACTTATTACTTGTGTCGTAAAGAATTAATTTCTTGTTGGTTTACAAACCAACTACTTAATTTAAAGTTGAACTACTTTATAAAAAAACAATTTTCTTGGTTGCAAATTCAAGAACTTTGTTGAAAATTTGCATATTTCGGTAAGAAGTTAATTTTGTTTTTGAAACTTTAAAATTTTGTTTGACTATTCAACTATCTTGTAAAATATTGTCTTTTTTAGTTAAATTCAACTGGTTGAAAATTCTTTTTTTTTCTTAAAATTTTTGTTTCGAACAAAAAATTTAAAGATTTTTATGTAATCCAAAACTCAACTATTTCATTGAAAATTCATATTAACTTTTTTGTAGAAAATTCGTGTTAACCTCCCTGTTGACATTTTCCGGCTTAATAACCAACTATTTTCTAAAAAAAATCAGTTTTTAGCTTGTAAACATAAATCTTTTGTAGAAAATTAATCATCTTTTTGAATAATCATCATTTTGGTTGAGGATTCAACTCTTTTGTTAAAAGTTTTTTTCAGGTGAATTGAACTGGTTGAAAATTATTTATTTATTTATTTTTTCAAAATTAGTTCTTCAAATTGAAAATGTAACGATTTTGTTTTCAATGCAAAATTTAACAATTTGATGGAAAATTCATCTTCCTGGATTGAAAATGAACTTTGTTTTTAAAAATTCTTCTTTTCCAGTTTAAACGTCAACTATTTTCTTCAAAATTTAGGTTTCAAGCATAAAAACTAAATTATTTTCTTAAAAATGAATCTACTTGGGTAGCAAGTTAATTTTTTTTCAAATTCATCATTTTAACTAAGGATTCAACTATGCTGTCAAAAAATCCTCTTTTTTACTTAAATTAAACTGATAGACAATTCCTTTCTTGTTCGTTAGTTAAATATTATTTTTTCAAAAACTAAAAATTCTACTATTTCATTTTTGGTTACAAAATTATATTTTTTAGTTGAAAGTTGAAATATTTCACAAAAAATTGATTTTTCTTGATTGAAAATTAACTTTCTAGTTGAAAAGTCTGCTTTTCCGTTTTAAAAGTCAACTTTTTTCTAACTATTCGACTTTTTAGCTTAAAACCTTAATTAATTTTTTTGAAAAATCCACCATTCAGATAAAAAATTTATTATCTTTGTTTAAGATGCGTCTATTTGGTTAAGAATTCAACTATTTTGTTAAAAATTTCAAATTTTCGTTGGATTGAACTGGTTGGAAACTTATCTTTTTCAGTTTAGAATTCAACTTTTTGGTTGAAAATTCATGTATTTTTTGGAAATTTAAATTATTTTGCAGAAAATTTAACTATTTTGTTAAAGCCATATTTATAGGTCGCAAATTCAACCATTCTTGGTTAAAAGTTAATTTTTTGTTTGGTTGTCACGTCTACCATTATATTTTTAGCTCAGAATTAATCTCAATTGGTTAAAAATTCTACTTTTTTGTTACAAAATTCAACTATTTTGTTGAAAAACTGTTTCATTTTTGGTTGAAAATTAATATTTCAACTGAAAATTTATCTTTTTTCGTTTAGAATTTATCTTTTTTAGTTGAAAATTCAAGTACTTGATTGAAAATTCATATACTTTGTTCGTATTTCTTTGTTTGTAATGTTTTTTTTTTTTTTTGTAAAAACAAAACTGTTAAAAATTTGTTTGGTTTTTGGTATCCTCTTGACACAAAATTGAGCTATTTCGTAAAAAATGTATATACCTCGTTAAAAATTATTATTCTTAGAAAAGATTCTTATCTATGGTAAAAACTTCATTTCTTGGTTAAAATTGCAAAAGTTTGGTTGAAAATTAATCTATTTTAGATGAGGATTCACTTTTTCGGTTAATTTCATTTTTTTGGTTCTGCAGAAAATTTATTTTTATTTAGAATTCCTTTTTTCAATTCAAATTTAACTATTAGATTTTTTGTTAAAAACATATCTTTTTGACTATTTTTCAGTATAAAAATGAATTTATTTATTTTAAATATTGATCTTTTTTTATTGAAAAATTCAAATATCTGGTCCAGAATTTATGTTATACGTTCAAAATTGGTCCTTTTGGTAGAAAATAATTTTTTTTAAAACACAAACTGTCATGTAAAATATTCGTTTTTTTTATTGAAAATCAATTTTTTAATGAAAATTTAACTATTCGATTTTTCGTTAAAAGTACATATTTTTAGTTTAAAAAATTATTTTTTTTTTGTTTGAAAATTCAACTATTTTGTTAAAGATGTATTTAATTTGTTTAAAATTCATCTTTGGTAGTTGAAAATGAATCTTCTTGGTATAAATCTAAACTATTTGTTAAAAAATGATGTTTTTTGTTTAAATTTTGCGTGTTTTTGGCGTTAGATATGTTTTTTAGGTTTCTTCAACTAACAATTGTTTATAATACATAAATTATTCCTTTTTACTGATAATTATATATTTTAATAAATCGTTTAAGCAATTTATTATTGTTTATAGCAAAATTTATATTATACTAGAGTTAGAAAGTTGTGGATTTTTCCGAATTTTTCTAAAAATTTTCAATTATTCTATATTTTTCAATTAGAACGACGTAATAATTAATTAAATTTAGAGAAAATAATTCTTTAAGCAAATTATTATTTTTTACAACTATCTTCTGCTATATTAATGCTAGATAGTTCCGGTTTTTTTTTAATTTTTAACTTTTGGTTAGTTTTCACTTAGTAAGTGAAAATGCATTTTAAGAAACAAAATTGCTTAAACAATTTGTTTTTTGTTTAGTTATGAACAAATAAGAAATAAACTTTAGGGAGAATCCTTTTTAAACAGTCTCTTTCTTTTTTGTGAATATATTTTTCTGAAATAAAACAGATATTTTAAAAATTCTTTAATTTTTTTATATGGATTACATTAAATGTTAATTTTGTTTTAAGTAGTTACTGAGAGTCCTTTTGTTTAAATTAATATTACTATTAATATTTATTATTTGTTGCTAAATCAAAAGTGAAAAAGAAGCTAAAAATTGACGAAATGACCATGGCAAAGATAGTTATAAAAAATAATAATTTGCTTGAAAAATTATATTTGTTTAATTGTATTAATTATAACCTCGCTTTAACTGAAAAGTTTTGGAACAAAAAATTATTTGAAGCACAAAAACCTGGCTTTCGAAAACAAAATTATGTTACACAACAGCCTGGGAATAGACAACAAAATTATGTTGCAAAAGAACATATTGCCTAAAGAAAAAAAATTATCTTGAAATTAGAAATCTCAAGGTACAAGACCTTGAATCTGGTAATGGAAATTAAAATATTTATTCTCGAAAATAGAATGAAACGTGAAGGATTATAGCCTTCTTTTTTTAAGAAAAAAAAAACAGAACAGAAAAAAGTTAAGAACCAAAAAAAGATCTAAAATTTTTTAAATAATTTTTGATGGAAAGCGTAGTTTATATTTAAATTGTGAAAGAAAATCAATTTGCTTCAAATCATTTATTGATAGGTCGCGTAATTTTTGTTTTATCGTCAAAAAATATTTAAAAAATTTTAATTTTGTGTAAAAAAAATTGTATAAACTATTTTTTAATAAGAAGCGTAGTTATTTCTTATTCGTAAAATATGAGAATAAAATAAAAATAAAATTTTTGTTTAATACATTCTTTGAAAAAATGACACAAGAAACAATGAAATTTTACTTAACAGAAAAGTTAGCGTAAATTATATCGAAATTAAAGCAATTTCAGTTACATCAAAATCAAATTTAAAATCCTATTTAACGTCCAATAGACAAATTAATGTGCAGAATTCCTGAAAATAAAACCAAGATTCCAACGACCAAATTTGGATTCTTGGTTTTATGTTCAGGAATTCTGCACATTAAATTATATCTACAAATTGTTCATAAAATATTTTTCTTAATATGCGTTTCTTAATTTTTTTAAATTCCAATATAAAATTGAATGGAAATGATTCTTCATTTTTAGGAGTAGCTGAATTTCGTTGAAAATTTACCAGTTTATTTACAATATTTTCTCTCTCTTGACAGAAAAATCTTTGTTAAGTAAAAATTAGATCAACTGCTACTTTTTTCAGAATTAATATTTCTTGAAATAAAAATTTAATTAATTATTTAACGGAAATTAATTCTTGTTTGAAGGTTCATTATTAAAGTAGAAACTTTAACTATTGTGTTTAAAATTCTTTTTTATTGTTTTTTTAGAAGAAAATCTAATGTATTTGAATATTCCATCATTTTATTTTTTTAAATCATCTCTTCGGTTGAATATTAATATTCTTAACTAAAAATTTAATTCCGTAATTTCCTTTTAAAAATGATCCTTTTTAGTAGAAAAAATTATTTTCTTAACTGAAAATTTTACGATTCAGCTTTATATTGACAAATAATTTTTTCAGTTTGAAATTAAACTATTTCAGTTGAAGATTCATAAGTTTAGTTGAAAATTCATCAGTCTGTTTAAAAATAATTTTTTTACTGAAAAAATCGAACTATTCAATCTTTGGATGACAATTTCTGTTTTATAGTTCATAATTTAACCATTTTAACCATTTTGTTAAAAAAGTTTTAATTTGAACAAAAAGATTAATTTTCAATAAAATAGTTGAATTTTCAACAAGAGAGTTAAATTTTTAAAACCAATAATTTAATTTTTCAGTAAAAATAACAGTCAAATCCTCAATTAAATAAGATTAATTTTGAAACAAACGGCTGCTTTTTATCTAAAAAAGTTTAATTTTTTTACTAAAACGGATCCTTAATATTCCAAAAATCGATTTTTTGGGTAGAAACTCGACTTTTATGATAGAAAATGATTTTTTTCTTTGAAAGTTAAACTCCATGTTTAAAAATTCTTCTTTTTTATTGAAAAATCAAGTATTCCAGTTAAATATTCATATTTTTAGTTCAAAATTTATCTTTTCGGATAAAAATAAATTTATTTGGTTGAAAAATAAACTCTTTGGTTGAAAATTATTTTTTTCATCGAATATTCATCAATTTAGACAAAAATTTATTTCATTACTGTTTTATCGAAAATTTGTTTAGTTTTCGTTTGCAACTAAATTTTTCCTTAGACTGAAAATAAACATACTTACTTAAAAAATAATTATTTAAGTTTTGGTTAACAATTTACCCTTTCAGTAAACATTTTGAGGTTTTTGAAAGTTTAACCAGTTAAGTTAAAGATTCATTGTTTTAGTGAAAAATTTTTTTTTTTTTTTTTTTAAGAAAAAAATTCAACTTTTCCAGTTAAGGATTCATCATTTTAGTTGAATATTTATCATTTAAGATGAAAATTAATTTTTTCTCACTGAAAATGTAACTTTTAAATTTTTTGTTAAAAGTTTTTTTTTCTAGTTCAAAATTAATTTCTTGTTTGAAAATTCGTATTTCTGTAGGAAAATTTATGTATTGCAGTTAAATATTTATCATATTATTTAAAAATTGATCTTTCTGGTGGAAAATAAAACTACTTGATTTAAATTCAGACCTTTTTGTCGAAAATTCATCTTTTTTATTCAAAATTCAATTATTTTGTTGATCATCCACAACAACAAATTTTTTTTACTAATTGCTTCAACATTCAACCAAGTAGTTTAATTTTCTACCAAAAATGATTTTTTGAAATTAATAATATAATAGGAAATATTTCAACTAAGAAAAATGTTCATTTTTAATCGAAAATAATTTAATCCTTTAAGACAGGTACATTTTTAACAAAAAAGTTAAATTTTCAACAAAATAGTTCAATATTTATTTTTTATTTCAATTTTAACAGACGAATCTTCAACAAAATAGTTGTACTATACAAGTCCGATAACTTTCCAACTTCGGGGCTGTAGGGGCGGAAAATTCCAGGAATTGCGGACTTATCGGATGCCCC
>JAWWLR010000148.1:8509541-8525141 GCA_035041075.1 Acraspis erinacei | reverse complement strand
ATTAATTTACTAACAAAAAACACAAATTTTCATTAAAATCGAAGAATTCTTTACAAAACGTGAATTTTCGTCTAAAAAATATGAATTTTAACACAAAAAGAATAATCTACTATCAAAAAAGAAGAATTTTTAATGAAATTCAAAAATTTTCTACAAAAAGTTGAATTTTCGACAATTAAAGATGAATTTTTAAACAAAAATATGATTTTACTACTAAGAGAGACGATTTTTTAATCAAATTTATGACTTTTTAACCAAATAGGTGGATGTTCAACTAGAAAAGATGAATTTTTAAACAAAAAGATTAATTTACTAATAAATAGACAAATTTTCATTAAATTTGAAGAATTCTTTACCAAACGTGAATTTTTGACTAAAAAATATGAATTTTAACACAAAAAGAATAATTTATTACAAAAAAAGACGAATTTTTCATAAAATTTAATATTTGTCCACCAAAATGTTAAATTTTCAAGTAAAAATATGAATTTGTAAAGAAACAGAATAATTTACTATAAAAAAGACGAATTTTTAATAAAATTCTAGAATTTTCTACCAAAAAGTTGAATTTTCAACAACAGAAGATGACTTTTTAAACAAAAATATTATTTTACTACTAAGAAAGACGAATTTTTAAAAAAAGGTATGAATTTTTTACCAAAAAGGTGGATTTTCCACTATAAAACATGAATTTTTAAACAAAAAGATTAGTTTACTATAAAAAAGACCAATTTTGAATAATTTTTTACCTAAAAAGTTAAATTTTCAAAACCAAAAAGATTAATTTACTAGCAAACAATAATAACTTTTAATAAAATTCAAGAATTCTCAACCAAAAATTTGAATTTGTAGGCAAGAGAGAATTTTTTTAATTTTTAAGGGTGTAGTTCAACTTTCAATCATATTTGATAAATTTTTAACCAAAAAAATTAATTATTAAACAAAAATATTAATTTACTACCAAAAAAGACGAATTCATAACAAAATTCAAAATTTCTGAACAAAATAGTTGAATCTTCAGCTTAAAAAAAAGAATTTTCAAACAAAAAGAATAATTTCCTACCAAAAAAGACGAATTCTTAAAACCTTGACTTTTCAACTAAAAAATATGAATTTTTCAACAAAAAGGTTAATGTACTACAAAAATGACGAATGCTTAACAAAGTTCCAGTATGCTGAACAAAAAAGTTTAATTTTTAATGATCAAAGAAGAATTTTGAAACAAAAAGATTGATTTACTACAAGAAAAAACGAATTTTTAATATAATTCAAGAATTAAATTTTCAACTGAATTTTTAAGCAAAAACATTAATTTTCTAGCAAAACCATTCATTACCTGGAAACATACCAGCCCTAGCTTATTAAAATACGAATTTATATACGCTAATTATTCATTTTTAGCTTTATTTAGTAAGTATGATTAGGGTATGCTGACTTTGTGAAGCTCTTCGAGTAGGGTGATTGCTAGAGAGATTGATCAGCGAATTGTTTCGGAGCAGAATGACAAGGCTAGAATCAAGTGAGTTACGTTTATCGAAAAACAAATCTGGCTTAATGGTATAATAATTAAAATAAGAATAATCATAATCACTATTTCCTCAGGATCTCGCTCATACTTCAGGCCGAATTCCTGATATCAAATAGCGCATGTACATAAGGGTCTTTCGAAAGCACATTGGATATTTTTTTTAATTTTCATACATGCCGTCCCCAAATTAGTTCTAATCCACATACAAATAAATACGTTGTTTTTAATGAAAAAATAGCATTGATAAAAAATTATGAACCTTTAAAATTTTTTGTTTAAAAATGACAATTTTCGGTATAAAAAGTTGACGAAACCCAAAAACGTAAATTGTTGAAAATTTTTTAATATTTGTAATCTAATATTTTTTTATTAAAAATTCCAATTTCAGATGAAAACGGTAATAAAACCTGAAAATTCTGAAACTGGGAATTTTGATAACGATTTTTTTATAAAGTCGCGCAAATTTTTCGGTGAAAAGGAAACTAAAATAACCAAATTTTTTTTTTAGAAATTTAATGTCTTCTTCTGAACTTTAAGATTTTGAGTTAAAGTCTACAAATTTAGAGCGAACATTACTAACATAAAACATGTATAATATTTTTAATAAATCATTAGAAAATCATTTAAAAAAATTAAACTACCAACAATTTTATTGAAAACATGTTAACTATGCAAAAAATCAACCAAATTTAGTTTAAATTTCAAAATATTAATAATTATTAATAATAAATTAAATTATATTATATTATTAATAAATTAATTAATTAATTATTAATAATTATTACTTATTGAAAACAAAGTATCTGCCCATATTTTTTGGATTTATAAAAATGTTTCGTACGATAATTTCTAGACTAAAAGTAAAAAAATAGTATAAGCCGTTTCTTTTTTTAACACAATATTGTATTGGGGGGTGGGGGTATTAAGAATATTTTTAAAAACTTATTTTTCATCAGAAAATTTTACTAAAACCATTTTTCTTTTTGGTTTTCCTAAAATAACCAGGTCGCAAAATAAATTAGATTTCCTAAAACTCTAAATTTATTTATTTATTTTTTAAACGAAAAATTGAAGTTGAACCAATTTAAAAATGGAATAGAAATATGAATTGAAAATATAGGAAGCGTAACAATTTGAACGATTTTATATTGTGATTGAAGAGTCTGATTCCAAACTATTGAGGTTTCAATCAATGTTGTACAATTATTGTAGATGCAATATTGAAATACAAATAGAAATTGTCATCTGTGGTTCCAGAAATCAATAATTTCAGGGGTTGTTATTCTCGGTATTTGGAGCCAACTCAAATAATTCCAGAAATCATTAAAAATTAAGAAATTTGAATATAAATTCAGTTTTTTCTTTTTGAACAAATCCTTAGATTAAAAAAAAATTGCTTTCTTTAAATTTTTTTTCTATAAAAATAAAACCGATCTTTTTACACAGGGGGAAACCTTCCTACAAGGGGTAATCATTAACTAAAAATTCTAACATATATTATATAATTAACTTAATTTAACAGATAGTTAATACACTATACATATTCAAAAATTGTAAATTAGTAAATTAATATTAAATTATATTACAATTTACCACTTTTTAAAAAAAAATCCACTATTTGTTGTTGTTGAATTTTTAAATTTCAAAATAGAGTTTTTAGTTTTCATTATATCTTGAAATTTAATTTTCAAAGGTTAATTTTTAAATTTTTGCAAATTCTCGAAAATGAGAAGTTGAGATTACGATAGTTAAGAATTAAGTTAAAATTTTTTCTATTTTTAAATGTTGAAAATTCAATTTTTGTCGTCAAATTGCACAAAGCTAAACACATCAACATAACCTAAAGATGTTAAAAATTGTAACTATTCTATGCAATCTATTTTTTTAATACTAATCATTACTGATGAAAAATACTAACATAAAATAAAAATCAATTTTATTCTTTGAAATCGTAAATGTACTCTGAAATTTAATGATTCTGTTTAAAATAACCCATTGTAAATGAAAAAACGTTAACATAACCTGAAATTGTTTAAAAATTGTAAATCATCTTTGAAATCTCTGAATTGAAAAACACTAGCTTAAAAATTAATTGTACAAACAAATTTTACTTTCTTTAAATCTAATGATTTTTTACTGAAAAGATTGATTTCTTGTCGAAAACGTCAACATAACCTAAAAATGATAAAAAATTGTAAATATTCTTTTAAATCTAGTAAAGGAAAAAATAATTTCCGAAGAAAAGCACTATGATAGTACAAAATGGTTAACAAAAATTATAACTTCTTCAAACTATAATTTTTGCTTTCAAATATCCGCTTCTGATGTAAAACAATAACATAACCTGAAATTAACAAAAAATGAAGAACCTACACAATCTGAAACCTTTTACTTAAAAATGAAAATTGTTGGTATAAAAAGTTAATAAAACCAAAAAAAGTTAATATTTGGAAAATTTCTCAGCTTTGAATTCTATGCTTTTGACTAAAAATATCAATTTCCGGCGTAGGAAATTTGCAATCTTGATGATGATTTTTCTTTAAAATTTTGAAAACTTCGCATAATATTTTAACCCCATTATAATATTCATCAACCCGTAAAATTCAGCGCTAGTACTTTCAACGAAACAATTCCAAAGTATCTCCAAGCAAAACAAACATTAAACTTTTTAATTAGAATGGCCACAGAAATCACATTTTAAAAACTTTAGATTAATTTAAGAACGACATAATAATATTCACCGACCCTTATAATCCACCTCTATTATTAAAAAAAAAATTCCAAAAATTTTCCTTGTAAAAAAAAACATTGAATTTAAAAAAAATACATTATGCACAATTATTATAAATAAAATAATTTTAACAGGCTTAAAGCTTTAAATATTTCAAAATATTCAACAAAAAAATCGTGAAGATTTTCAGACAATTTTTTTATTATTTTCTCTTTTTTAATTTGATTAAAACTATGAGTTATTTAACAACACATTTTAGTGCTATAAGTTTTGCAAAATCCAAAGATAATTTGAAATGATTTCTAAAATTTGTAAAAAATACTAGATTTTCAAGGATTTCAAATAAATTTATTTTTTATTTCGAACAATTTATTTGAAGAAAATATTTTAAAATATTCTAAAACATTAAAAATGATTCTATAAAATTTTTGAAGAGATTGTAGAAGATTTTACTATAAAATTTTGTTTTAATTGGGTGAGATTACAAATTTTTAGAAGAAATTCAAATACGTTTAAGAGATATATAGAAGTTTTAAAAAGATATTTAAAGTAATAACATATTGTTTTAATTAATCTAAAGAAAATATAAAAAATGATTTCAGAACATTACAAAAATTTATTAAAACTTTTCCAATTGTCAAAAATCCAAAAGATTTTTTAAACTAACTCAAATTTTGGTACAATTTTTCTAAATCCCTGTAAAATAAGAAGTAATTTTTTTCGAAATTTCTTAATTACTTTATCGACATATTTGAAATCTTCAAAAATATTTTAGAATTTTCTCGTGAAACCTAGAAAAATTATATTTATATAACTATAAGGTAAATGAAGAATCTAACTTAAAAAAAATAGTTAAAAGAAATTTTTATTTTGCATTAACAATTATGTTTCCTTTAAAATTATAATTTGCCTGAATTCAATTTTTCGTTCTCGGCTGGAAAATAATTTTTGGTTGGAAAATTAACAATTTTGTTAAAAATTCGAATTTTTGGTTTGAAAATTGATCTCTTATCGTATATATTTCATCTTTTTCTTATTGAAATTGGAACTGATTGGTTTAAAATAAAAAAATTTTATAATTCAGGATTCAGATAATTTGTGGAAAATCGGTTTTGTCTTTTTTGACGAATTTAATTCTTTTCGATTTTAAATTAAAATATTTTTTACTTTTAATATCAAATATTATTTTTTATGGAGAATTGATCATTTTTGTTGAAATTTCAACTCGTCAGAAATTGAACTTTTTTGGTTGAGGATTTAACTATTTTTTAGGACTTTACACCAAAAAATAGTATTTTTAATTTCAAAAATTATATTGCAAACATTTCAAAGCAGATTCAAAACTTTTTAAAAATCTTACGTTGTGTTACCGATTTCCATAGGACATCGGTATTTTTAATAAAAACTCGATAGATTTCAAGTCATTATATTTAAAATAATATTTACAATTTCGAACACATTTTTTTTACATTGTTAGTGTTTTTCGTCAAGAATTAGCATTTTTAAAATGAGAAAAATCATCCAATTTTTTATGTTATTATTAGTAATCAGATTATTATTATGAAAAACTTTAAATTAACATTTTAAATTAATTACTGTTTTCTATTATTAATATTATTCATAGCGATTAAATTAACCATTCTTGGATTTGTTGGCGTTATCAGTATTTCTATAAAAAATCATCAGATATTAAAGAAGATAAAAATTTTTCCCACTTTTTATTCGAATTTTTTATATAGATTTAAAAGAAGATTGGCAGTTTTTGGAAAATTTAAGATTCTGTTAAAGTTTTTATTTGAATTCGGTTATAAAAATGTTTGAATTGCCGATATTAAATTAAATACCATTTTTAATTGTTATTGTTAAGAGTGATTGAAGTAGGGATGCATTCGAGGCAGTTTCGAGAAAATTCGAGATTTTCAGGTAAGCTCAAAGGGAGATCAAGAATCTCAGGTAAAAATTTCGAGATCTCGAGTCGAGAATCTGGAAACTTTTTATTTCACATTCTCGACCTCCGTGAAGCTCTTAGCTGACCTGCTGATGTTTCAAAAATATCTCGAATTTTCTCGAAATCGTCTCGAATGAATCTTTAGATTGAAGTCCCAAATTTTTGGATTTTACTGGAAATATGGATATAGATCCTCAAAAAGATTGACAGGTTTGGACTTTTTTGAGTTTTATACCGGAAATCGATACTTATAATAAAAAATTATTAGATTTCAAGAAAAATAAAACATTTTTGAAGATCTTTAAATTTTTTTAAATATTAGTTTAAAATTTATCCTTAAAAATATATTATTTATAAAATAAAAATTAGGCGTTAAAGTGGATATACAATATTAAACAATTTTTTTATGATAGTGTTTTTCTTCTAAAATTGTTACTGCTGATAAAAAATTAATAAAATTCAAACAATATTACAAATTTTGCGCTATAATGAGACATTTGAGCGTTTTTCACCGGAAAAGAGTCATTAAAAAGAATAATTTGACATTAAAAATATAACAAATGATTTTTTTAAATTTCTAGTTTGATTGTCTATATCAATTATCATCATTTATAACAAATTTGGAACTTTCGTGACTCTTAATAAAAAATAATAATCCTTGTGCTTTTTTTCATTCGACATGAAACCAGCAGAGGAAAAGAAGCTAAAGTCAATAATGATTTTAGATTTTGATTGAAGAGTCTCTGATGCGAAACAATTTCAAATTAATGTCAATAAATGACCCGCAATTATTGTAGATGCAACAGAAACAAAAATTTCCCTCTGCTGGTCCAGAAATCAATAATTTCAATTGTTATTTATTCCTCGCGTTTAGATCCTACTCAAAAGATATTAAAGATAATTAATAGTAATTAAATCCTATTTATTAATCATTCAGATTTGACCTATTTTTGATGACACATGGATTAGGGGAAATTAGAGCGTTATATATATAGCATAACGTTTGCTCATCAGAATAGCCTTTTGTTGTTGGTAAATTCAAATGATAAATTTTATTCTGTCTATCTTCTCGAATTATGCTTTGGAAAGGAGAGACCGAATTAATTTTCCTGCATCGCTCGAGGTAATTGCGTGCTGTTCTGTATGTTGGTATATTCATGTTCTATCTTCCATATTCTGTCATACGTGAAACTGATAAAATACGTGATTGGCATCATATTATACTTTTTGTCTTTACTACGACTCATCATTTTAATCCCTTGCTGTTATTTTAACTTATGATAAATCGTTTATTCGGTAATTATTCATTTTAAATAATAATATTCGATTTTATTCATTCATTCTTTCATTCCTTGAATCATTCCATCACTCAATCATTCAATAGTTAAATAATTCATTCATTCATTCATTCACTCATTCCTTCATTAATTTATTCATTTACTCACTTATTAATTCATTCAACCATTTAATAATTCATTCATTCAGTCAGTCAGTCAGTCAGTCAGTCAGTCAGTCAGTCAGTCAGTCAGTGAGTCAGTCAGTCAGTCAATAATTCAGTCATTCATTAATTTATTAATTCCTTTATTAATTCATTCCTTCACTCATTCCTTCATTAATTAATTCATCCACTCATTCCTTCATTAATTCATTCATTAACTCATGCCTTCGTTAATTAATTAATTCACTCACGTACTAATCCATTCAATCAATTAATCAATCAATCAATCATTAATTAATTCATTAATTAATTAATGTATTCCTTTACTTACTGACTCACTCATTTATTCATTCATTCAGTCATTCATTTATTCATTAATTCACTCATTCGATCACTCATTCATTTATTCATTAATTCACTCATTCGATCACTCATTCATTCATTCATTCAGTTATTCATTTAATCATGCAATACTTTAATTATTAGTTCATTTATTCAATTATTCATTTCTTCATTAATTAAATTATTCAATCACTCATTAATTCGTTTATTCATCCATTCACTCATGGCTACATTAATTCATTTATTCACTCACTCATTAATTCATCCATTCGTTCACTGATTCATTAAATCATTCGTTCATTCATTCAGTCAATCACTCCTTCATTAATTCATTCATTAACTCACTCAATAATTCATTTAATCATACAATAATGCAGTCATTTATTCATTTATTCGTTTATACATTAATTCATTTATTAATTTAATTATTCATTCATTTAGTCGTTATATCATTTTTTCATTCATTCACTGACACATGCATTCATTGATTCCATCATTTAATCGTTCAATTATTAATTAATTAATTTACTAATTCACATATTCATTCATTAATTTAATTATTTAATGGCTTAATTACTCATTCATCCATTCAGATATTCAATCATTAATGCACTCACTCAATGACTTACTTATTAATTTATTCAATTAATCATTCATTTATTAATTCATTTACTTATTCATTCACTGTTTCCTTCCTTCATTAATTTATGCACTCACTCACTTATTCGTTGATTGAATCATTCAATCGTTCAATTATTCTCTGATTCATTCATTCATTTACGCATTCCTTCATTGATTCACTCATTCCTTCATTATATTATTCATTGACTCACTTATTAATTCATTCAACCATTCAATAATTCATACATTCATTCATTTATTCAGTCATTCATTAATTTATTAATTTATTCGTTCCTTAATTAATTCATAAATTCATTCATTCTTTCATTAATTAATTCATTCACTCACTCATTTATTCATTCATTCAGTCATTAATTAATTTATTAATTAATTCACTCATTTATTTATTAACTCATTCATTCAATCCCTCACTAATCGATTCGATCAATCAATAATTCATTCATTTATTTATTCAGTCGTTAAATAATTTATTTATGCAATACTTCAATCATTAGTTAATTTATTCATCACTTCATTAATTCATTCATTCAATCACTCATTAATTCATCCATGCAATCATTCATTCGTTCACTCATTCATTAAATCAATCGTTCATCCATTCAGTCATTCACTCCTTCATTAACTAATTCATTAACTCACTTAATAATTCATTCAATCATTCAATAATGCAATCATTTCTTCATTCATTCATTCATACATTAATTCATTTATTCATTCATTCACTGACACATTAATTCATTGAGTCAATCATTTAATCGTTCAATTATTCATTCATTAATTCACACATTCATTCATTAATTTATTTATTCAATGGCTTAATTATTCATTCATTCATTCAGATATTTATTCATTTATTCATTCACTCATTCCTTCACTAAATTATTAATTCATTAATGCACTCACTCACTCACTTATTTATTAATTTATTCAATTAATCATTCATTCATTCATTCCTTTACTCATTCATTTATTTATTCACTCACTCATTTATTCATTGATTGAACCATTCAATCTTTCAATTATCCTTTTATTCCATCATTCATTTACGCATTCCTTCATTAATTCATTAATTCATTCAATAATTTATTCATTTACTCACTTATTAACTCATTGAACCATTCAATAATTCATTCACTCACTCATTTATTCAGACACACATTCATTAATTCATTCATTCACTCGTTTCTTCATTAATTCATTCATTCACTCATTCCTTCATTAATGAATTCATTCACTCACTCAATAACCCATTCAATCAATCATTTATTAAGTCATTATTTAATTAATGTTTTCCTTTACTTACTCACTCACTCATTTCTTCATTCATTCAGTCATTCATTCATTTGTTCAGTAATTCACTCATTCCTTTATTAATTAATTCATTCAATCAATGAATAGTTCATTAATTTATTTATTTATTCCTTCACCTACTCAGTGACTCATTAATTCATTCATTGAATCACTCATTTATTTATTCATTCATTCAGTCATTCATTTAATCATGAAATACCTCAATTATTACTTCATTTTTTCATTTATTCATCCCTTCATTAATTAAATTATTCCATCGCTCATGAATTCGTTTATACATTCATTCACTCATGGCTACACTAATTCATTTATTCACTCACTCATTCATTCATCCATTCAATCATTTATTCGTTCACTCATTCATTAAATCATTCTTTCATTCATGGAGTCATTCACTCCTTCATTAATTCATTCATTAACTGACAGAATGATTCATTCAATCATTCAATAATGCAATCATTTATTCATGCATTCATTTAGACAATAATTCATTCATTAATTTATTTATTCATTCATTTAGTCGTTATATAATTTATTCATTCATTCACTGACACATTCATTAATTGATTCAATCATTTAATAGTTCAACTATTCATTAATTCATTCATTCACACATTCATTCATTAATTAATTTATTTAATGGCTTAATTATTCATTCTTCTATTCAGTTATTTATTCATTTATTGATTCACTCATTCCTTCTCTAATTTATTAATTCATTAATGAACTCAATCACTCACTTACTTATTCATTTATTCAATTAATTATTCATTCATTAATTCATGTACTCATTCATTTACTGATTCCTTCCTTAATTCATTTTTTCACTCTCTCCTTTATTTATTGATTGAACCATTCAATCTTTTAATTATTCTTTCATTCATTCATTCATTTACTCATTCCTTCATTAATTCATTCACTCACTCACTGAGTCATTCATTCAATCATTCAAGCATTCATCAATCCATTCATTTTTTCACTCATTTCTTCATTTACTCAATCATCATTTCACTTATTCGTTCATTCACTCACTCTTTCATTAATCAACTGATTTACTCACTCAATCATCAATTGATTCAATCATTCAATCGTTCATTCATTTACTCCATCATTTATTTATTGATTCGTTCATTCATCATTTGATTAATTTATAAATTTTATAATCAAATAATTATTTAATGATTTCATAAATATATCTATGCATTCATTCAATTATTCATTAATTTACTTATTCCTTCATTAATTCATTCATTCAATCATTTAATGATTCAATAATTCAATCAGTCATTCATCCATTCATTTATTCATTCGTTCACTCATTCCTTTATTATTTAATTGATTCACTCACTCAGCCATTCAATGATTCAATTGTTTAGTCAACTATTCATTCACGCGCTCATTAATTTACCAATTAATTCATTCAATCATTCCTTCATTAATTAATTCATCCACTCACACGTTAATTCATTGATTTAATCATTCAATCGCTCAATTATTCATTTATTCATTCACTCAGTTATTCATTTACTCATGAACTCATTCATCAATTGATTGATTTCCCAATTTATTATTTAAATAATTTATTCATTCATTCATCCATTTATCTAGTAGTTTTCACTATTTTGTTGACAATTATTTGTTTTTCTTAGTTAAAAATTAATGGCCTCAAAAAGACTTAACTATTCCATTGTTTTTATGAAAACTGATCTTTGCTGCAAATACATGTATTTTTTTTAAAATTCGTTTTTGTTGCAAATTCAACCATTTTTATAGATATTTTAACTATATTGTTTAAAATTTTTTTTGCTTATTACTTTTTTAACAGAAAGTTAAACTATTACATCTTTTGTTGACAGTTTATATTTTTTAGTTAAAGATTTAACTACTAGTTAGTTATAAGTTGATTTAACTAGAAAAAAATGCAGTTTTCTGATTTGAAGATTCTTGATTGCAGTTGAAAATGATTTTATTGAGTATTGAAGTATACACTTGAAAATTAATTTTTTTACAGAAAATTCATCTATTTCAATTTTTTGTTGAAAATTAATCTTTTTTAGTTGAAAATGTATATTTATGGTTTAAAATTCGTCTTTTTCAGTACGAAATTAACTTCTTTTTTAAATAATTCATGATTTCGGTTGAAATTTTAACTATGCTGTTAAAAATTAATAATAATAATAATAATAATAATTAATAACTTACTAGTAATTAAATCAAAGATGAGATTTTTTAGCCAAAAAGATGGATTTTTATTTAAATAATTGAATTTTCAATTAAAAAGATTCTTTTTAAACAGAAAACAAAATATTTAATTTGCCATTATAGAAAATTAGTTTTCAACAAAAGAAGGAAATTTCAAAGGATTTCAAATTTAAACCAGCTAATTGGATTTTTAGCCAAACCTTTGTATTTGCAGCTAAAAAAATTAATATACTTTCAACGAATAATTACAAATTTTCAAAGAAATAGTTTAATGCTTAAGTAAAGCAGGATAATTTTCAACCGAAGTGATGCATTTTGAACCATGAAAAAGAAAATTTGTATCATAAGAGAAAATATTGAATCCAAAAAGACGAATTTTCAACAAAAGAGTTAAATTCTATAATTAATAAATTTTAAGTTATATTAATGAATATTATTCGAAATTTTAAATTTAACAAAATGAATTTTTCACAAAAAATGAAATTTTCAGAAAAAATTAAATTAAAAAAAAGGAATTGTCAAGATAATAGTGAAGTTTTCTACCAATGAGATGAATATTTTAATAAAATAATGAATTTTCCACTAGAATAGTTAAATTTTTAGTAGAATAATTTTGAACTAAAAGAGGGGAATTGTTTTCCAAAAATGTAATAGTTGATATTTCAAGCAACACAGATTTTAATTTTAAATCAAAACCTAACAGAAGAATAAAAAAAAACGTAACTTTTTAACCAAAGAGGATACTTTTTAATATGAGTTATGAAATAAAAATGAAACACTTACATTTTCCTAAAAAAATTAAATTTTAACAAAAAGAAGAATTTTGAAACCAATAATTTAACATTTAAGCAAGAAAATAAATTTGTATAAAAAAACACGAATTTTTAACAAAATGAATGAATTTTTAATGGAATAATTGTATTTTCAAGCAAAAAGATTAATTTTCTATAAAAAAGACGAAGTTTTGACAAAACATATGAATTTTTGACTAAGAAATACCAATTTTCACCAAAAAATAAATAATTAAATGTTTGATTACACAAAGTCTTCTTAAGAAAAAATTTTAATTAGTTAAATTTTCAAGCAAACCATTTTCTACCAAAATCAAGAATCTTCAACAAGAAAACATTTTTAGGTAAGTAGTTTAATTTTTACCTTAAAAAAATTGATTTGTTCAATTTAAAATTTTAAAAAATGATTTCGCAATAAAAAAGTTAATTTTCAACAAGATAGTTAAATTTTCTATTAAAATAGTTGAATTTACAAACAAAAAAGCCAAATTTTTAACAAAGACAAAATGACTGGTTGAATTTTGAAGTATATTTTAAATTTTCAAGAAAATCCTTTTTAACTATAATCAAGAATCTTCAGATCAGTTAAGAAAAAATAAAAAAGGTAAATTTTGAGTTAAAAAAATTAATAAACAATACAAAGATTTTTCAAGAATGTAATTAAATGCTGAAAATATCATTTTTGAATCGAAAACTAGAATAGGAAAATTTTCTGTCCAGAACATTAATTTTCCACTAAAAAAAACACTAATGTTTATGAAAATAGTTTAAAACTATTAGTATTGCTTTTGCAAAATATACAGATTAAATAAAAAAATGGATGGGTAGGTGAATAAAAGAAAGAATGAATGATTGAATAAATAAATCAATCAATCAGTTAAGTAATGAATAAATGAAAAAAATAAATGATTGAATGAACCAATTAATTAATTATTTAATAATTAAATCAATTAGTCAATGGATGTATAAATGAAAAAAATTAGGCCATTTAAGCCTCCTTTATTTTATCTGTTTCCACAATTTTTAAACAATTATTTCTCGTTATATTAGACAATAATAATCAAGGATCGTAAAAGCGAGCTTCGTGCACTAGTTTCTATAATTGAGGGCGAGAGGTAACGCAACATCTGAAGTAAAAATGAAATAATGAAAAAATTCTTTTAAAATAATGGGAAAAGCATTAACAACGAAGTTTGATCTCTGAATTAAAGAAATTTTAATTAAGTCGGCAAATCTTTGTTTGAAAATTACTTGACTGTTTCCGAGTAGACGAACTTTTCAAATTTTCCAGAATGACCTGAATGTTTTACAATGTTGCCTTCCAGTGCATACACCGCTTACTTTCACCGCAGTTCCTTCGAATACAAAAACTTTTCAAGCAATATGGGCATGAGTGAGCTTTCCGCTCGTCTCTGATATTACTTTTAAAAAAATATATTTTTATTCCAAACCAGGAAATACGAGTTTTCGTGAAAAATCCAATTTCATGGTATTGCACAATTATACTTTCGTATTTTTTAATCTATGTATTCATAAATAAACAGAAAAATATGAAGCTCTAAAAAAAGCTTTGAATTCTGACAATCTTATTAAAATTTGGCAAAGAATATGTATTATCCACAGAGAATAACTGCATTTTTTTAACATCTATACATTCTAGATTGAGCTATGCATTAAAAAAAAATTAATTAAATTTTTTCTGAGAAAAGATCTTGTCATTTCACTCTGCTGGGGAACGAACCACAGAACTTCCGATTGCCCGTCGGGTGCTTTCCCATTAAGCTACTAGAGAGATCGAGAGAAGAATCCGTTTTCAGAATACACGCATTATTATGCCAGGTGTTACAAGTCCAATTTTGCAAGGAATATGTATTATCAACAGAGAGTCATAGAGTTTATTAGAGCTAAGAATTAAAAAAATTTTATGATTATTTTTCTGAAAAAATATCTTCTCCTTTCACTCTACTGGTAATCAAATCACAGAACTTTCAATTGCCGGTTGGATGCTTTCCCATTAAGCTACTAGAGAGATCGAGAGAAGAATCCGTTTTCAGAATGCACGCATTATTATGCCGGGTGTTACAAGTCCAATTTTGCAAGGAATATTTATTATCAACAGAGAGTCATAGAGTTTATTAGAGCTACGGATTAAAAAATTTAATTATACTTTTCCTGAAAAAATATCTTCTCCGTTCACTCTACTGGTAATCAAACCACCGAACTTCCAATTGCCGGTTGGAAGCTTTTCCATGAAGCTACTAGAGAGATCAAGATGAATCCGTTTTCAGAATACACGCATTATTATGCCAGGTGTTACAGGTCCAATTTTGCAAGGAATATGTATTATCAACAGTGAGTCATAGAGTTTATTATAGCTATGAATTAAAAATGTTTTAAATTAGACTTTTTATGGAAAAGGATCTTCTTCTTTCGCTCTGCTGGCAATCGAACCAAATAACTGCCAAATTACGGTTGGAAGCTTTCCCATTAAGCTACTAGAGAGATCGAGAGAAGAATCCTTTTTCAGAATACACGCATTATTATGCCAGGTGTTACAGGTCCAATTTTGCAAGGAATATGTATTATCAAAAGAGAGTCATAGAGTTTATTAGAGCTAAGAATTAAAAAAATTTTATGATTATTTTTCTGAAAAAATATCTTCTCCTT
>JAWWLR010000148.1:8479204-8491244 GCA_035041075.1 Acraspis erinacei | reverse complement strand
GCGGAACACGCGTGCGAATGTAAACACTAACAATAACACCAACACTGGGCGCTCTCGTCAACACGTCCGAACTCGATAGTGGTCGAGTCGAAACTGAAGAATTTTATTAAGCTTTTAAAAATTTAAAGGAATTTCAATACATTGAAGGGATTTCAAGAGTTTTAAAGGATTTAAGGTATTTCAAAAGATTTTACAGAATTTTCAACAGATCTCAATAAATTGAACGGATATTAAAGGGTTTGGAATATTTTACGATTTATCACAATATTTTAAAGAATTTTCAACTATTTTAAATAAATTGAAAGGATTTCATAGGATTTAAAATGTTTTAGGTTTTTTAAAACATTCTAAGAAATTTTCAATGGATCTCAATAAATTTAACGAATTTTACATGGCTTGAAATATTTTACGATATTTAAAAGATTACAATGAATTCTTAATAGATTTTAACAAGTGCAGGGATTTTTAAAGATTCAACGAATTTTTAATATATCTGAATAAATTGAACGGATGTCAAAAGTTTTAAATATTTTACGGTGTTTTAAAATATTTTTAAGAATTTTTCATAGATTTTAATAAATTAAATTTTTCTTATTTAATTCTAAAGTATTTAGGGTATTCCGAAAGATTCTAAAGAATTTTGAATAGATTTGAGGCAAATTTCAAAGGATTTGAAATATTTTAAGATGTTGTAAAAGATTTTAAGGAATTTTCAATAGATTTCTATAAGTGAAAGGTACTTTAGAGAATTAGAAATATTTTAGGAAATTTGCTAAGATTTAAAGAAATTTTAAATATTTTTCAATAAATCGAATGGATTAAAAATTATTTTAAAGATTTAAGGGTTTTCTAAAACATTCCAAGAAAATTTCAGTGGATGTTAATAAATTGAACTTGTTTAAAAGAAATTGTAATATTTTACGACATTTACGAAGATTCCAACAAAATTTCAATAGCTTTCAATTAGTGATTAGAATTTCAGACGAAAAGGAATATTGAATATTTAGCTTCAATTGATTTCAATATTTGGCTTCACGTAAGATACTTTCTCTACTTTTTATAAGATAGGGGCAGTGTTAAGTAGAAAAACAAGAATAAGAAATTTAATATATATTTATAATAATCACAGTAGGTGTAAAAATAATAATTTTCAAGAGAAACAGAAAAACAAAAACAATTATTATTATTCTTTGTATCAGAATTACGTGAGAAAATAATTATGAAAAATAAACGATTTTTATATTTATTTTGTCGTGCCCTAAGTTTTTAAATCATATTTATAGAACGGGACTGAGCTTGAATATTATTTCAAAGATTTAAAGGGATTTTCGGAAATCAGTTTTTTTAAATGAGATTGCAAAGAATTTTTCAAACTTTATAGAGATTTTGAAGGGTGTTATAGGATTGAAAGATTTAAGAAAATTTTTAATAATTTAAGGTATGTCTAAAAATAATTTGTTTTAAATATTGAATAAATTTGTGGATATTTAGAACAAATTCAAGAAATGATTACAAAGAGCTTCAGATTTTTTATAAGTTTCTTAGGAGTTTTCAATAGATTTAAATAAAATGAACGCATTGCAAAGGAATTTCAATATTTTAGGGTGTTTACAAATATTTTAAAGAATTTTTCACAGATTCTAATAAATTAAGGGAATTTAAGGATTTTAAAGAATTCAGGATATTTTACAAGATTATAAGAAATTCTTAATATATGAAAAGATTTCAAATGATTTAAAATATTTTATGGTATTTTAGAAGATTCCAAGGAATTTTCAATGGAATTCAAAGGGTTTGAAATACCTTCGGGTATTTTAAAAGCTTCAAAGGAATCTATAGATTTTAATAAGTGGAAATTTCAGAGAATTAAAAATATTTTAGGGTTTTTTCAAAAATGTTGAGAAATTTCTAGTAAATTTCAAGAAAACAAAAGGATTTCCAAGAATTTCAAAGATTTAAGTTTTTTGGTTAAAGTTTTCAAAAAATTTTCAATAGACTTTTAATAGATTCTAAAGAATGTTTAATTTATTTAAATAAATGAAGCGAATTTCAAGGGATTTGGAAGGTTTTATGGAATTTTAAAAGATTACGAAGAATTTTAAATTTGTTTCAATGAATTAGAAGAACTTTAAAGGATTTAGAATATTTTACGATATATTAAAAGAGTATAAGAAATTGTATAAGTGAAACGAATTTCGGATGATTTAAAATATTTCAGGTTATTTTCAAAGATTTTAGGGGATTTGAAATATTTTAGGGTATTTTTTAAAATCTAAAGACATTTTTAGTAGATTTCAATAAATGGAAAGTATTTCCAAGAATTTAAAAGATTTTAAGTTTTTTGAAAGTTTCAAAGGATTTTAATTGCTTTATGTTACTTTAAAGATTTAAAAAAATAGGTTAATTTACAAGATTTTACGAATTTTTTAATATATTTAAATTAGAAGAACAAATTACAAAGGATTTTAAATATTTCACTTTATTTTATAAGATTCCAAGGAATTCTCAATATATTTTAAGAAATTGAAGCGATTTTAAGGGTTTTAGCAAGTTTAGGGTATTCAAAATTATTTTAGGCGATTTTCAATAGATTTAAATAAATTGAATTTAATGAATTTAAAAAGTTTCTTAAGAGTTTTCAATATATTTAAATAAATTAAACGAAATTCAAGGGATTTGAAATATTTTACAGTTTTTTAAGATATTCTAAAAAATTTTCAATTAGTTTTAAATAAATTAAAGTTTTTCAGAGGATTTATAATATTTTACGGTATATTCAAATATTTTATGAATTTTGACTAGATTAAAAAAAAGGATTTTAAATATTTTACTTCTTTATGAAAAGATCCCAAGGAATTTTCAATAGATTTCAATAAGAAGAAGGAATTCCAGAACCTTTAAAATCTTTTAGGGTATTTTCATAGATTTAAATAAATTTTTTATTAGATTTGAATAAATTAGACGGATTTTAATCATTTTGAAATATTTCACGATATTTTAAAATATTTTAAACCATTTTTCATAGATTTCAACCAATTAAGGTGATTTGAAGGATTTTGAAGAATTTATTGTATTTTCAAAGATTTTAAGAAATTTTTAGTAAATTTCAACAGAACGAAAGGATAAATTGTATTGAATAAATTGAAGGAATTTTAGAGGATTTGAAATATCTTATCGTACTTAAAAAAATTCCAAGGGATTTTAAATAGGTTTAAATAAATTGAATTAAGGGAATTTAAAAAGATTGTAAACAATATTTAATATATTTAAATAAATGAAGCGGATTTCAAGGGATTTGAATGATTTTACGCATTTTTTAGTAGATTTCAATAAATCGAAAGGATTTCCAAGAATTTAAAAGATTTTAAGTTTTTTTAAAGTTTCAAAGGATTTTAATTATTTTACGGTACTTTAACAGATTCTAAGGAATTTATATCACATTTAAATTAATTTAAAGGATTTAAAAAACTAAAAAAATGTTAGGATATCTTAAATGAGAAGAAGGAATTTTAAATTGATTTGAATCAATAAACTGAATTTCCAATGGTTTGAAATATGTTACTGCGTTTTAAAATATTTTACAGAATTTTTAATATATTTTAACAAATTAAAGGGATTTTAAAGATTTAATGAAAAATTGGGATAATTTACAAGATTATAAGGAATTTTTAATAAATTTAAATTAAAAGAACAAATTAAAAAGGATTTTAAATATTTCACTGTATTTTAAAATATTCCAAGGAGTTCTCAATAGATTTTAAGTAATTGAAGCGATTTTAAGGGTTTTAACAAATTTCAGGTATTCAGAAACCTTTGAGGTGATTTTCAATATACTTAAATAAATTAAACGAAATTGAAGTTATTTGAAATATTTTACAGTTTTTAAAAATATTCCAAGGAATTTTCGATAGATTTTAATATATTAATAGTTTTTCAACAAATTAAGAAGAAGAAATTAAGAAATTTCAGAAATTAAGAAAAATTAAGGAGAAGTTTTAAAAAAAATTCCAAAGAATTTTCAAATAGTTTTAAATAAATTTAAGTTTTTTCAAAATAATTTTTTTACGGTATTTTAAACGATTTTAGGAATTTTGAATTGATTAAACAATAAATTTAAAATTAAATTTAAAAAAAAAGCATTTTAAATATTTTATCGTTTTATGAAGAGATCCCAAGGAATTTTCAATAGTTTTGAATAAGAAGAAAGAATTTCAAAAAGTTTAAAATCTTTTAGAGTATTTTCAAAGATTTTAAGAAATTTGTAATAGATTTTAATAAATCTAAGGGATTTCAGAGATTTTAAAGGTTTTTAAAAGTTTCCAAAAATTTTGTAGTAGGTTTGTATAAATTAGACGGATTTTAATCAATTTGAAATATTTCCAATATTTTAAACCATTTTTCATAGATTTCAACCAATTAAAGTGATTTTAAGGATTTTTAAGAATTTGTTGTATTTAAAAGATTATAAGGATTTTTAATAGATTTATATTAATTGAACAATTTATAAAGGATTTGAAATATTTTGCGATATTTTAAAAGATTCCACGGAATTATGAATAGATTGCAATAAATTGAACGGATTTAGGGCATTTTTAAAAAATATTTTAAGGAATTCTCAATACATTTCAACAAATGCAATGGATTTCAATTGGTTCTTACAATTCTGAATATATTGCAAACATTTTAAGGGATCACAGAGGATTTTGAAGCTATTCAGGCTAATCTCTGCAGCAAACAAAAAATATAGTATATTATAAAAAAATTATAAAAAAAAGTATAGTAGATTGTCATTATTTTCAGAATTTGCAGCTTATCGCAGAAATTATTTTATTCGTTTTTATATTTTTAGATCATTTTCTGTATACTTAAGGGTCAAAGTAAAAAGGTTTAAATTATTTGTCTTTGATAATTTCAGACCGGTGTGGCTTACCAAAATATGCCTTCTCTACTTGTAATAAGATAAGAACAATTTTCCAGTTGTCTTATGGTAACAAATAATTTGAATTTTTAAAACAACAATTAAATAATGACATAAAAACTCTTAAGTTACTCACATAAAAGATAATAACTTTATACCTGTATGGCTTACAACGACATTCTTTCCCTACTTTAAAGAATATAAGGAGTTTGCTTAAGTGTATAGATGAAGATCAAAAAGTTGGAATTATTCGATCTTGCATTGAACGGAAAAAAAGCATTTCATATTATCATAAAACATATTTTTTCTATGCACATTAATTACAATGGGTGTAGAAATAATAATTTTCGAGATAAAAAAGTACGCTTTTATTTTATAATTAGAATTTTTTATATTCATTGACAATCTTCATCAAAAGAGATATTTCGGGTTTTAATCGTGTACAAAAATACAATTGATTGGCATCCGAAATATCTTTTTTGATCAAAATGAATCATCGTGAAAGCATTAATTCTATAATTGACAATCTTTTTATTGGATAAAATATGGAGTTTAAAGTTTCATTATTATCATTCTTTATATTAGAAAAAATAAGCAAATAATCATAGGAATAAAATTCTAATTTTATTAATTTTTCGCCCTTGGATTGAAGCGGACTGGGATTAAATATTATTTCAAAGATTTCGAGGAATTTTATAAAATGTAGAAATTGTAATAAGATTTCAAAGAATTTATCGAACTTTGTCATGATTTTAAAGGATTTCACAGGGTATAAAAGGATTCCGGGTATTTTTAATCTTTCCAGGGGATTTAAGAAAATTTCCATCATTTCCGAATATTTCAAAGGATTTTAGGGAATTTCAAGGGATCTGAAAAAAATTTTAATGGATTTCAAACAACTTATTAATCAAAATTGTGGAATATTATAGGACTTTTAATTTTTCACGAAATTTTTAAATAATTCAAGGGTTTTTCAGTTTTCGTATGATTTCAAACCATTTTAAAGTTTTTAGGATTTTTTAAAAGATAACAAAGAAATTTCAATAATTTTAAATAAATTGATAGTATTTCCAAAGATTTAAAATATTTTAGAGCATTTTAAAGGATTAGAAAAAATTGTATATAGATTTTAATAAATTAGCGAAATTCCAAGGGATCTCGAATATTTTACGATATTTTAAAAAAGTAAACTATCTGGATGAAGGTTAAACTGCTTTGTTAAAAATTAATGTGTTTGGTTCGAGATTCATATTCGTCTTTAAAAATATAATTATCTTGTTGAAAATTCACATTGTTGTTGTTGTTGAAAACTAACTTATTTGACTGAAAACTTAACTGTTACAGTTTTGAAAGAAAATCAAGTTTTTAGTTAAAAGTTCATCTTTTTGGTTTGAAGATTCAGTCCCTTTGATAAAAATTTTATCTTTCTTTGAATAAAAGTACAAATTGTTTGATTATAAATAATTGCTTTTGGCTTAGCATTTTATTATTTTGTGAAAAATTCGTTCTCTTTTTGGTTCAAATCAATTTTTTTAATTGAGAAAATAACTATATAGGTACTCGATTTTTGGCTTAAGAACAAGCTGTTTTGGTTGAAAATTCATTTGCTTTGTTGAAATTTTGACTATTTTGCAGAAAATTAGTCTTCTTGGTTAAAAATTCATTTATTTTTTTCAGTGGAATATTTTCAATGGTTTCTCTTCTAAGTGTGTGTGTTAGGAGGAGGGGGGGGGGGGTGTATTTAGAATAAAAGTAAGAGTCAAAATAGTAGATAGTTTTTTAGTTAATTTTCCTGATTTTGATAAATTGAAGTTTATAACCGCAATTCTTTCAGTGATTTCCTTCTCTATTTTTAGACAATTTTCTGAGTATAATTATCTTTTTTGTCAATGGAATGACGCGTTTCCATCTGCTAGTTAAAAACAAAATAGTTATAGTCTTTAACTGTAACAAAAATCCTCTCCAATCCC
Organism: Acraspis erinacei; assembly: GCA_035041075.1. Taxonomy (NCBI): domain Eukaryota; kingdom Metazoa; phylum Arthropoda; class Insecta; order Hymenoptera; family Cynipidae; genus Acraspis; species Acraspis erinacei. The sequence goes on along the minus strand of JAWWLR010000148.1, from coordinate 8,484,356 downwards.
GCTGGGATTCGAACCTAAGACTGCAGATTGCTGGTCTAGTGCTTTTGACTGCAGCACCAGACTATAGCAATATATAGACCTGGGTTCGAATCCCAGCGGAGACAAAGGATTTTTTTTACAGCTCAAGACTATATCCATTTTAGTCTAGAACAGTAAAATCAAAACTGCATTTCTAATTATAATTTGGGCACTAAAGATAAAAAAGAAGGAAAGGTAATTGAGATTCAACATGTAGTATTCATAGATTGAAATTAATTGCAGCTTATTGCACGTTCTATTAACTTTCACAATGCGGACAAATGGTTATTGATTTGTTTTCCATCCAACTGCCACGTAAGTATTTAGCTGTATAATGTCTATATGTACTCCCTTCAATAAAAATTTTAAAAAAAATGCTATTTTCGCACTTAATATTTCACAGGCAATTTATGGGCGTTGGTCACACCTGTGCCATATACATTGCGGAAAATCCATATATTATTTATTGAAATTTAATTATTTTTAATTCCAAAGTCTACTATTATATTTTTTGTTAAAAATTCATCTCTTTTAATAAAAAAATTCTAATATTTGATTAAAGATTAAACTACTTTGTTAAATTTATTTTTTTAAATTGACAATTAATTTCCTTAAATGTAAATTTAACTAATCTATTTTTGACAGAAAATGTATCGTTTTCAGTTAAAAATTCAACTATTAAATTATGCATTGAAGGAATCTTCAATGCAAAATTTAATAGTTGGTTAAAAATTTAATTACTTGGTCGAAAGTTTTGAAGATTAAATTATTTGTATAAAAATTAGTTTCTTTTTTGGCTAACAATATGTAAAAAGTTATTTTTAAATTTAATTTATTAATACATGTCGTATCTTAAATTAATTTTTACATTTTTTTTTAGTTGAAAGCTTCTTTATTCATAACTCATCTTCATTCATCAACGGTGGGAAATTAATTTTATTTGTTACAGATGCATCTCCTTTACTGAAAATTGCAACATTTGGTTAAAAAAAACTTATCATTGATTTTTTAAATGAAAATTCAACTATTCCATTATTGGTTAAAAATTAATTATTTTTGTTTGAATATTTACCAATTTGGTTGAAAAATAATGCCCTGCAGACCCATCCTTTTTTATTGAAAAGTTGATTTTTTAAATTGAAAATTTAACTATTCCGTTTTGTTCGAAAAAATATCACTTTTAGTCTGAAATTCAACTACTTGGCTTACAAATTTAACAGTTTTCTTTCCAATTATTTTTTGATGTTGTTGTTGGAAATTTCATTATTTTTATAAAAAATTCATCTATTTGGTTTCACATCAACTTTTTCTTTGAAAATTCGTATTTTTGGTTTGAAAATTCAACTATTTGTTTATAAATTGTGTTTATTTTTCTGTAAATTTGCATTTTTGTGTAAAAAAGTAATCCTCTTGATTAAAAGTTATATTGCAGGGTTGAAAGCTGAACTACTTTGTTAAAGATTCATTTTATGCGCTGAAGATCCATCTCCTTGGGTGAAAATTCAACTATTTTTGAAAATTTGTTTTATTTTGTTCTTAAAAATTAATTTTTTCTCTATTAACTAAAAAATTCAAATCTTTTGTTTAAGAATCGTTTTTTTATTGAAGTTTAATTTTTTCTAAAAAATTCGACCATTTAGTTAAAAATTCATTATTTTAGGTTGAGAATGAAACTATTTGGTTTTAACCATTTTTTCTTAATTTAAATCTTTTGTTTGAAATTTGTTTCCTTGTATTGAAAATTCATCTTTTTTTGTAGAAAAATTCTTGGTTTATTATTAATCTGTCTTTTATAAAATTCTCATTATTTATTTAAAAATGAAACAGTTTGTGGTTAAAGTTCATTTATTTATGTTTTCAAATTTGCCATTTGGTTGAAAATTCAAAATATATCAAATTTTTAAATAATATTTTATTATTAATTTGCATCTTTTTAATTTAACTAAAAGGCATTCCATTTTGAAAATAAATTACCTTCATTTAACAAATCTCATCTGTCTTTGAATGGCTATTGCGGAAAATTGGATTTATACCGAATTGGTGAAATTGTATCCAAGGCTGTAGATTCAACAATATATCGCATCAAAAGCATACGGTTGATTGTTAATTACTACATGATATTGATTCATATGCGTCACAGAGGCATTCCATTTTGATGAAAATTAAAATTAAAAATTGGCTGCCGTCTTCTACAGCTAATAATATATTACACGAAAATTGGTGAATTAATATTAAATCGATTTATTAAAAAACAATAAAGGTATAAATGTTAATAACAAACAAAATTTTTATAGCATTTTCATTTACTTTCAATTTTTAATATTTTCTGTAAAGAAAAATGGAAGGTTTATAGTTTTATTTTGAAATTGACCCAGTAATCCGAATTTCGTGGTCCCAATCGCTTTTAATAAAGTCTGAATACTTTTTTAATGATGTTTTTACTTTTTTAAAATAAAAATTCTCAAGGTTGCACAATTCAATTTTTGGTTAGATTTTATGTTACTCTGGAAAATTATCTTTAAAGAAATTTCAAAAATGTTTATGCCATTCAGGAAATTTTTTCAAAACCTTTTTTTAATTTATCAGAAAAACTTTTTTGAATTTTTAAGTAAGTAGAGTCTTTAGTCTAACGAGAAGAAGTTTTTTCAAAGTACATGATTGTTGAAAAAAATTATTATACAATTTTTTGTAATACTAAAAAAAAATATTCCGGCAGGATTCGAAATTTTTCATTTCTAAAATTGTATAGTTTAAAATAGTAAACTTTTTAGGAATGGCCCATAGATAGTGAAACTGTCAATTTTAAGTTAAAAAATAAAAATATTTGTTGATTTAAGAAGTAACTAAGTTTATTTTATAATTTTTTCAACACTTATTCATTTTGTAAATTTTTTACTCGTAAAACTAAATAAAAGTAAAATTTTACCTGTAGGATTAAAAAAGAAGCTTCCTAAATTACGGAAACGTGCACTTTTTTTAAATTTTCGTTTCAAATCGGAATCTTTAGAATTAAATTTTTTTTTAAATATACGGAAAAAAATAAAATGAGGCAAATTTGAGAAATTCGATTTTGAAAATTTATAGTTTCCATTAATTTCAGGAAAACTTATCCAAATGGTACAACTTAGAATGAAAACCTTCCATTTTATTTTTAAAAAATTAACAAGACAACTTTCCGAAAAAGTGTTTTTCAAGCAAAATATCTGAAGCTTATTTTTCTTTTTGTGGCTGTAAAAAATTACGTGAATTAAAAAAAAACCGTAAATATTTAATAAATTATTACAATTTACGCAAATTTCCAAACTATTATATTTCTGATGAAGGTAATAGTAATAAAAATATTCCTTTTTTAAACTCAAACTTATGATTTTTCTATAATTTTTTAATGAAAATTGTTATTATTACATGTAATACTACTTTACTGATAATTATATTTTTACATACATTTTTTAACCAATTTTTTATTATTTTGTGCATTTTGGTCCTAGAATAGAGTTGAAAGTCGCGGTCTCTAAAAAAATATAACACTTTTTGTAAAATTTTTAAGTAAATTAAAATAATACTTAATGATTTTTGACAAACATAATTGTTTAAACAAATCGTTATAGTTAAAAATTATCTTTCCCTATAGTTATGCTACAATAATGTGATTTTTTTTCTGAAAATTTTCACTCTTCGTTAATTTTTCACTTGCTTAGTAAAGTAATAATTAATGCAAGTTAACAAAAATAATTGTTTAAATAATTTATTATTGTCTATAAATATCTTATCTTAGTTAATTAGTAGAAAGTTGCATTTTTTGGGGAATTTTTCAATTTTTTGTCAACATTTTATGTAATGATTCAATAATTGATGAAAGTTAACAATAAATATTAAATATTTATAACTGTTTAAATAAAAATGCTCTCAGTGAGTACTTTACGAAAAATTTACATTTGACAGGATCCATATAGAGAATCTAAAGGATATTTCTAACATCGGTTTTATTTTTGAAAAAATATATTTACCGAAAAGAAAGAGATTGTTTAAAATATGATTTTTTTAAATGCTTAAGATTATTATTCATTATCTCATTAAATTGAAAGTGGACAAAAATTAAAAATTTCAGGAAAGACTGCAACTATCGGGCATTGTTATAGATAAAAATAGTTATAAACAATAATAATTTGTTTAAGCAATTATTTCTTATAAACTCAATTAATTATTTAGTCACTTCCAATGAAAAATAGGCAAAAATTTTAAAAATTCAAAGACCTCGTAAATTTGGACCATTAGGAAAAGAGAACCTTATTAACAATAAGATGAAATGGCCAAAACAATTGTTTTTGTTAACTTGAATTAATTATTGCTTTATTCTAATTAAAAAGTGACCAAAAAGTTACACATTTCATAAAAAAAAACGCAAATATTTAGTATTAATAGAGAAAAAGATAGCTATAAGCTACAATAATTTGTTTAAACAATTGTTGTTTCTAAATTGAATAAAATTTTAACTCACCTCACGCGAGAAGTAGAGAAAAAGTTTAAAATTCAAAAAGAAACGCACTTACTAGCATTATAGAAAGATAATCTTGTTATGAATCAAAATAAATTGTTTCTTCAAAAATTTATGTAGAAATATAATTTTTAGGATAAAGTATTATTTTATATATCAGAAACAATTTTCTATAAAAAATGGCAGAAAATTTATAATTTGCGCCAAATTCTCGCAAAACCCATTTTTTTCACTTATGGGGTTTCTTTGGGACTCTATAAAACAGACTTATGGGGGTGGAGTTTGGAAAGTAATATTTTATTCGTATTCTATGAACAATCGTAAAAATTAATGCTGACTTTTATTAAAATTCAGCTAACATTGACCATTCTAAATCAAATTTACAAAAACATTTTTTTTTCTTATGGAAATACGTATTAAACGTCATGGGGCTTACGTAACCTCTGAATATAGTTTTTTTTAATGGATTTATTTTTGTGCAAGTTTGAATAAATTTTCGGGCAGCATGCACAAAAATTAAAAAGAAAAATTACATGCAATTTTTGACCACCATAATAAATACCCTGCATAGCACTTAAAAATATATTTTTTTAATTGTAGGGATTTTATGTGTAATAAGTTTTCCAAGTTTGTTCTCAA
>JAWWLR010000148.1:8461320-8471371 GCA_035041075.1 Acraspis erinacei | reverse complement strand
GAAAAGAAAGCGCACTGAGGCTCGCCAAAACGCGGGACTAGCCGCCACAGTGGGAGAGTGACCTAAAGATAAGAGGGTAAGGGACCGATAAAGAGAGAAAGACTAGTTTGTAAGGGTGAAAGAGAGAGTAACACACGTCCAAATCGCGAGGGAGGGGGGAGGGTAATCTCAATGGTCAGGCCTTGGCAAGACCGAAATAACCGTTTTTTTACCCTTTGGGGGAAAAACGTTCTTATTTTATAATTCGAAAATTTTCTGTCGGCCATTTCATTATTCGGGAATTTTCCAATTCGGTAATATTATAAAATGCCGAAAATTTTATTATTCGGGAATTTTATAATTCGGAAATTTTATTATTCGCGAATTTTAATACTCTGGAATTTTCCAATTAGGTATTTGTATTTTTTGGCAATTTTATTATTCGTGAATTTTATTTTTCGGGCATTTTCCAATTCGAGAATGTTACAGTATCGGGAATTTTATTTTTCGGGATTTTTCAGTCGTCCCGGAAATTTTCCAATTCGGTAATTTCATTATTCGGGAATTTCAGTGTCGGGGATTTCATTTTTCAAGATTTTTCAGTCGTCCCCATTTTCATTTGAAAAAATTAATTTAAAAATATATAATTTTCAAGAAAAGAGTTATGTTTTCAACCAGAAAAATTAGTTTTCAACTAGGCTGATTCTTCAATCAAGAAGATAATTTTAAAACAAAGACGATTACTGTTCTACCAAAACCGACGAATTTTTTAAAAAATACATGAATTTTCAACTACAAAAAATTTATTTTTAACCAAAATAGAATAGTTAAATTATAATTATAAAACTTATTTTCGTCCAAGAAATAATCAAATATCAAAAAAATAATTAAATTTAGAACTAAAAGTTGAATTTTTACTGAAACAGTTCATTTTTCGACTCAATAAATTATATTATACACCAAAATAGAACAGTTTATTTATCAGTTTGAAAAATTAATTTTCAACCAAAAAGAAAACAAAATTTCAATAAAATTTTTTAATTGTTAACAAAAAAGATTTATCTTCTACTAAAACAGAGTAATTAAAGAAAAATATCAATTTTCAACTAAGAAGGAAATGGTTTAGCTATTAGTTTAAAAAGTTAATTCTTAACCAGGTAGTTGGAACAATAAAATAAATAAATGAAAAATGAAAAATTTCCACCTAAAAAAATTAACTCTTGATTTAGTGGTTCAACTTCCAACCAAGTAGTTAAATTTGCAAGCAGTGAAATGATTTTGAACTCAAATTATGAATCTTCAGCAAAACAATGATTTTTAACCAAACAGTTAAATTTTCAACTAAAAAAGTAAATTTTTTACGAAACAGAACAATAAATTTCATACAAAAATTTATATACTCAACGATGAAGATTGGTTTTCTACTAAAAAAAAGACTAATTTTTAACAAGATGCATGTTGGAAAAATTAAATGAATTTTCACTTAAAAAATGCATTGTTAATAAAGTATTTTAAACAAAGAAATAAATTTTCAACGAGGAAGATTAATTTTCTAACATAAAAGAAAAATTGTTAACAATATACATGAATTATCAAGTAGGAATGATAAATTTTCAACCAAAAATGAAATGGTTATATTTTCCGATTAAAACCATTAAATTTTGACTGAGTAAACAAATTTTAAACAAAATAATTAAATTTTTACCGAAAGGCATATATATTTAACCAATAAAATTTGTTTTCAACTAAAAAGATTAATAAATTTTCAACTAAAAATAGAAAAATTAAAATTTTAGTTCATAATATTAGTTTTCAACGAAAAAAAAACGAATCTAAAAATGAAAAGGAAAATTTTCAAACTAGAAAATAATTTTTAATAAGAAACACGAATTTTCAACCAAGAAAATAATTTTTAACGATAAAATATGATTTTTCTAAACAAAATACATTGATGTTTATTTAATTAATCGACTCTTCAACTGAACAGATGAGTTTTAACCCAAAAATCGAGTATTTCCATTTTTAGTTAAACCAATTTATTTTTAACAAAAATGAACGAACTTTTAAAGAAATAGCCAAAAAATTAACTTAAGAAATTAAATTTCATCTAAAATAGGATCTTTAATAAAAAAGAATTTGAAACCAAATAGTTGATTTTTCATCCAAAAAGATGAATTTTCCATAAAAAATTAATTTTTGAACAAAAAAGACATTTACAATTTACTTTCAACCAAGAAAAACAAATGTTCAAAAAATTATTTAAGGTTTTAACCAAAAAAATCAATTTTCTACCGAAAGATTTGAGTTTTTAACAAATATCAGAATTATTAATAAAAAAATAAGTTTTTAACCTAAAATGAAATGGCTCCATTTTCATTTTAAACTTTAATTTAAAAAATAATTACAAAGAAAACAGTTATGTTTTCTTACCAGAATTTACCAGAATTTTGTAACCAATAAGATTACTTTCCTACCAAAAAGGACTTATTTTCGTTTAACAAATAATTCATTTTCAACAAAATAACTAAATTTATAACCAAGAAAAAAGTATTTACTCTAACAGTTTATTTTCCAACTTATTAAGTTATATTAGACAACAAAATAGAAGTTTAATTCTTAATTCAAAAAAATTATTTTCAACCAAATAGAAAACAAATTTTAAATAAAATATTTAAATTGTTAAAGAAAAAGATTTATTTACTGCAAAAAAAAGAAATTAAAGAAAAATATAAATTTTCAATTAAGAAGAGAATGGTTTAATTATTACTTAAAAAGGTAACTTTTTATCAGCTAGTTGAAAAAATAAAACAAATAAATACAAAATGTGAAACCTTCCACCTAAAAAAATGAACTCTTGATTTAGTAGTTCAACTTTCAACGAAGTAATTAAATTTGCAACCAATGAAATAATTTTCAACTAAATTAATAAATCTTCAGCAAAAAAAAAAGAATTTTATTCAACCAAACAGAAGATAAATTTTATACGAAACAGAAAACGAATTTGGAAAAACAAATTAATACTCAAAGATGAAAATTGATTTTTTAGTAAAAAATTCTACTTTTTAACAAGATACATGAAGTTTCAACCAAAAGGTTAAAATTTCAACTTAACAGAGTAATTTAAAACCAAAAATAGAATAATTTAATTATTATTTAAAAAATCAGGTCTTAGCCTGATAAATGAAAGAATTAAATGAATTTTCATGTAAAATTATAATTTTTTATTTAAAAAAATGTGTTGTTAATAAAGTATTTTAAACAAAAAGATAAATTTTAAATTTTGAAGATTCATTTTCTACTATGAAAAACAAATTCTTAATAATATACATGAATTATCGACAAAGAAAGATACATTTTTAACCAACAAGGAAAAAGTTTAATTTTCAGATTAAAACCAAATTTCCAACAAAATATTTTAGTTTTTAACAAAAAAGATTAATCTTTAAACAAAGATTCATTTTCTACGCAAAAGATGAACTTTCACCCAAATAAATTGATTTTGCATGAAACATTTGAATTTTCAAATTAAAAAATTTTTCTTTAAATAAAAATGAAATAGTTATATTTCCTGTTCAAAAACATTAACTTTTGACTGCGAAAACGAATTTTGAACAAAATATTTAAATTTTTACCCAAAGAAATAAATTTTCAAACAAAAAAATTATTTTTCAACTAAAAAGATTATTGCTTAACAAAAATGTCGAATTTTCAACTTATAAATCAATAATAAAAATCAATTTTTAGTTAAAAATAAGAAGAAGTTTTAAAAAAAGGCAATTTTTCAACCTAAAAAAATTGTAATTAAAAGCATGAATTTACAAACAATAAAATAACTTTGGACGATAAAATATGATTTTTGAAACAAAATACATTAATTTTCATCCAAATAGCTGAATTTTCAATCATAGAAAATAAATATTTAACTAAAAATTTGATTTTCACATTTTCAGTGGAAAATTTATTTTTTAACTAAACAAGAGACATTTCACAATTTTTATTTCACTTCCGTTTTCCATTTTTATTTTAGTAGTTTATTTTAGGACTAAAAAGATAAATTTTTAACTAAAAATGGAATAGTTACATTTTCATGGAAAAAAATTTTTTTTAACTAAACAAGAGGTGAATTTTCAACCTAATAATTAAATATACAGTTGAAAAAATATAAATAAAATTTCGAAGAGTATTGTTAAATTTGTAATCAATGAGTTGAATTTTAATCCTGAATGATGCGTTTTAATTTAAAAAAATGGAATTTTCAATATAATAGTTCAATTGCAATCAAGTAAAAATAACATTTTTACCACAACAGAGGAATTTTCAACCATAAATATAATTTTTAAGTTGTCAACTAAAAATAATTGATTTTTAACTTTAAATAGATTTTCTTATTAGATTCTACGAATCGGGTTCGAATTTAAGTTAAAAAAACGGAGAAAAAGGAGAAAAGAGAGGAACAATGGAAAGATTTTGAAGTCAAAGATAAATAAATACGAATTTTGATAATTTATCGACTAAAGAATAATAACCTAAATAAAAATTGAAGCTCATTTTCTATATTTAAAAAATATTCTGTTAAAAGACAATACTTGCTAGGCAAGATAAAAAAGTGTATAGAAAATCTTAGGTTATCTCAGAGGGAAGGGGGGAGGGATAGCAGGAAAACACCTTACGCAATTTGTGAATGACCCCTTATCAAGTTCACTGCCTCACACTCTCTGTTTTAGGTCATTTTTTCACAAACTCATTTTGAAATTTGGCTATCGTCGCGTTCATGGTACATCCCAAGATTAAAAAACTGAAGTTGCTTTCAAAGCTCGCCTTTTCTTTGTTCAAAATGAAACTTTATACTTGTTGTGTTCTTCTTTCTCAGAAACTGGATGGCAAAGCGAGACGAGTCCTGCTTTTCAAATGTTGTACAATGTACAAGTTTCGAGGATATTTCCGGAAATCTTTCTCCTTTCGGTAGAAGGTATATATCAAAGTCCATGGAGTTCAATATGGAAGGCCACCTTTGTGTCCTTTAAGCACGTTTCATGCAATCACTGCTTTGAGGAAATCTTCAAACCCAGTGATCTGTCACACGTCACACCACAGCTTTATCTGAGGGTTGTCCATGTTTCCACCTGTGAACAATAAATTTTCCAATTTGGATTACAACATCTCAAATTAATTCTCTTGCTTAAAAAGAAAAATGTTCTTAGAATTAAAAGAAAATAGTAAACTAATAACTCTAAGGGATTTTCCACCAAATTTTAGATGTTCTAGATGGATGGTCAAGAAGTGTCTGGGAAAAGTTTTTTCTGTCCTGTGGGACAACGATTTCTCCGATTCGATTCCAAATTCGAAAAAATAAATTGAGTAGCGGTTACCAGTAGGAAGTTGATAGAAAAACATTTGAAGTCATAATATTGATAAATGATGAGCAAATAGGGACAATACTATACACAGAATTAAACACTTAGGTTTTCCTCTTGTGTCAAAGGGATGTTTCTTGAAACAAATGGGACTTCCAAATAAGAAGGTTCAGCTGATTTCAATTTCTCTCGAAAAGAACCTTTTTAGGGCAAACATTATTTGTTTGAGACTAACTTTACCTAATCTTCCATTCAAATAATTCTGTTTGGGAAAAGAAGAATATAAATGTGGTTCAAAATAAAACACACAAGAGGAAGATGGGTTTGTTTCAAGAAAACTTTTCCTCTGAGTGAAAGCCGTAACATTTATTTTGAAGATAGCAACGCCATCCTGTGAGTTATACTAGCTATTTATCCTATAGTTTATACTTTTCTAACACGTTTAAATTTTATTTAGATGATTCTTCTCTTGTACGATGTGAATAGTCAAATTTAAGATCTTTCCGATTAGCTGTTTAAGGAACATTGTGTATGAATTCATGAAACAATAATCAAAGACTGTGGTTCAAAAACATTTTTTATTCATACAGTGTTTATTTACTAACTATAATATACAAAAAGCTACAAATAATTTATTTTTTATTTTGGTGAAATATATGAACTTGCTTATTTATTTAAAAGTTGTTTGGTTAGTAGCACCTACTTGTGTGTGCCGCAATCTAAAAGCAAATTAATGCCCTGGGCACTCAAGCCCAACTTAAAAAAAAATATTTACCACATTCCGAATAACATCATAAAAATAGCTTAAATATTTTATTAATATAAATTAATAAAATTAATCATTAGACAGTTTTGAAACCAGGAGTTTGCAGATTGGAAGGAACTAGTCAAAGGATACCTAAACCAGATTCCAAACGTTTTATGAGGGTGGTCAGAAAGTGTTTTGAAAAAGTTTTTTGTTCCTTTCAGAAAAGGAGCTCCCCAATTAGATTTCGAATCCAAAAAAAGAAATCAAATAGTCAAAACCAGCATGAGGTGGATACAACATTATTTGTTATGTTATAATATTGATAAATGATTAAAGAATGAAGAAATCATTACATAGAACATTAAGGATCGAACATTAATTTTAAAGGCAGCAACATTCCTTTTTATTTAGACAATAATTATTTATCAACTATAATTGACGAAATCAAGCAGGAATAATTTTATTTTGTTATGTTATCTTTGGTTAGTATCACTTACTTGTTTGTACTCAGAACATAAAAGTAAAAAAATTACTTTGATACTCAAGCCTCAATAATTTATTCACCTTGTACCAAAAAAAAAACTTTTCATACAAATATTAAAAAAAAAATTTCATTAGCAACTAATAAAAATGAATTATTTGTTATCATTAGATGCTTTTGAAACCAATTGTTTGACAAATTGATGGAACAAATGAAGGAATATTGTCTGCCGACTGCTGACGAAATATCTGTCAGCTGACAAATAAAAGATATTTTTGTAAACAATATTTGTTCAGGAAATTGGAATTTTTTTGTTTGTATAAAATTTGTGCATGTAGCTAGGTAAAAAAATATGATTTTTTCATACTTTCAAAACAATCTAAATTAAGCAACAAATTTTTCTTCACATTTTTTATTTCTCAATTTTATTTTTTTATTTCTAAATAAAAATACCAAATAGAAGATTTTAAACAATTAAAAATTTTTTTATTACTTTTTCCGTACGCCAACCTACAAATATTTTTCACTAGGTTGAACCGATTCGATTAATTTTAGCATTTTCACTCCACCCTAGCGTTCGTCCTTCGTTCATTGAATTGGAAGTCAAATCACATTTTTCCCATATCAAATGCAATGGAAAACTTTCATTTCCCATTTTTTATTTTTATTTTTTATTTTGACAAATAGTGCTTTGCTCTCCATATTTTCACAGGAGCAGGATAGCAATCAATTTTTGCAGTTATTTTAAATAACATCTAAAAAAATTATTATATTTCAGAGATTAACAAATTTAAAAAATTTTAAGTCTGTCTGAGTTAATCCTTTTTTCAACAATTTCAGGTTACCTTAACGTTTTACACAAAAAATAGTATTTAAAAATAAAAATAATTAGTTTTGAAGATTTAAAATTCTGCACAATTTGATGTTATTTTATGTTACGTTAAGTTACGCTTAGTTACGTCATATTATCTAATATCATATATTATTCGATTTCCTCTTTAAATTAATTTAAACACATTTTTTAAAAACATTTAACATTTTCCTAAGTTCCTCAAAATTTATTTTAAAATTTTGCAATCTTGGAAAATTGAAAAATATTGCTGTCAAACTGTCTATAATCTTTTTCACAATTCTACAGAAATATAAGAGATCAAATTTCGAACAAAAAAGATGTATTTTCAACAACAAAAAATATACTTAATTCAAAACAGAAATAAAATGTCAACAAAATTGTTAAATTTTCAAACTAAAGGGGCGAATGACCTAAAAGAACAGCTGAATTTTTGAACAGTAAAGTTAATTTTCACACAAACAGTTGAATTTTGTACAAAAATAGTTGAAATTTCAAAAAAAGATGAACTTTTTAACTAAAAAAACGAAGTTCCACAAAGCAATTCAATTTACAACCAGAAAATATGAATTTTTAACAACGAAATTAATCTTCGAACAACTTGTTTAATTTTAAACTAAATGTAGAAGTCAAAATTTAAAAAAAGAATGCTTTCTAACAAAAAAAAAGAAAGATTTTTTAACAAATAATTAAATTTTTCACAAAATAAGTGGGTCTTCAACTAATAAAATGATGTTTTAACAAAATAGTTCAAAATTCCAACAAAAATTTTATATACAAGAAGCAAACAAAAATTGTACAGCATTGCAAATTTCTAACATTATTTAAAAAAAAAAGTTATTACAAAAAATAATCACTTTTCAAACAATTATATTTAAATATTTCAGGAAATATGAAGAGGTTTTACAAGTTTGAAAAATGTTTGAAAATAATTTAAATCTTCATTCTGTTTCGAAAAAATTGTAAATAAAATGAAGATTTAAAAAATTTTTGATAGGTTTGAAGATAAGAAACAAATTTTTTTAAAGATTTCTGTGAATGTTTCAAACGATTCTTTTTTGGCTAAAATATCAAATCTTATATTTTCTTTAAGAATTAATATTTTTTATTAATTTTGTGTTATTGAAGATTCATTTTTCTTCTTCTTGGCATGAAAATTCAACTGTTATTTTGAAAATTCTATTATTTAGTAACAATATTCAAATAATTGAATAAATATGACCTTTTTCGTTGAAAATTCCACTTTTTTGGATCAAGCTTATTTCTTTTGTTTAAAGATTTGACTATTTGATTGAAAATTAAATTATTTTCTTAAAAATTGAACTATTTTGTTGAAAATGTTTTTTTCACTTGAAAGTTCAACTATTTCGTTGTAAATGCAACTGTTTGGTACAAAATGAAGTTTTTTGTTTGTTGAAATTTTACTTATTTATTTGGAAGTTTTCGGGTTAAAAAATTAAGATAATAAAAAATAATAAACAATCAAGACAATGAGATATAAGCCAGGTTATAAAGAAATTTTCTTAAGATTTCTGTGAAAATTTTAAAATATGATTTTTGAGTGTAAATATCAAATATTATATTTTCTTTGAGAATTAATATTTTTTTATTAAAAATTCCACCACTGGCTTAAAAGTTGAACTATTTTTCAAAAATTCATTTGGTGTTATTTAAGGCTCATTATTTATCTTGAAAATTTAACTAGTTTGTTAAAAATTAAATTATTTTGTTAAAAATTTATCTTTTTTAGTCGAAAATTCGAACTTTTTTGATGAAGTATTGTTTTTTAGACAGAAAAATTCTAATTTAGATTAATAATTTCATTGTTATGGAGATTAACTTATTTGATGAGAATTGCTCTTTTTTCATTCAACTATTTTGATAAAAATGTGTATCATTCACTAGAAAACTATTTAATCTAAACTATTGAAAACTATTGTTTTCTTGTTGAAACTTTAACTATTTTGTTGAAAATTTTCGGTTTTTAAAGTTAACTGTTTTTTAAAACATTTGGCTTTTTAGCTTGAAATCTTAAAGTTTTTCAATGAAAATTAATCTCTTTTGATACAAAATTCGTCTTCTTAATTTGGAAATATAACAGTTTGGATCCCTAAATTGGAAAAAATTACAATTTCTACAAATGATAACAAAATATCATCAAATTCATAGAAGAGACAGATTTATTTATCCGCAAGCACGTGATGCCAATTAAAATTCAAAATTTTGAAAAAATGCAAGATGGCAGCCCATTTTTTTAAATTCATTATTTCTTTGTTTCTCGGTGCACTGTTACAAAGTGTACAGTTTTAAGTAGATTTGGAATTTTTAACTAAAGTAAAAATTCTGCCTCATTACTATTTTCAAAGTATACATAATTTTTTTAAACTTAAAAAAAATATGAAATACATTTTTGCAAAGGATTTAGTGATACACAAAACAACTAGCTTCAAAAGTTCGTAAAGCTGCAGAATACTGGGAATTTTTTTTTCTTGATGAAATTTGAAAAATGTTCACCGAATAGTCAGAAATGTTGATTTTTTTTAGAACTTTTCCCATGTTGATTGCATGAGAAACTTTGAGATACACGAAATTCAAGGAATTCATGAAAATCACGGACTTTACGGAATTCGCGGTATGCA
>JAWWLR010000148.1:8419621-8432181 GCA_035041075.1 Acraspis erinacei | reverse complement strand
GCAGTTTATTTTCTGAGGGCAATTTATTTTTACACGAAAAATTGAGTTTTCGATAAAAAATGTTTATTTTCAGCCAAGAGAGATGAATTTTCAAATAAAAGCGATGACTTTTCTATATCGTTTAAAATAAATTTTCAACTTAAAAAGGACGAATTTTCAACAAAAAAATTTTTCACCAGCCAGTTGAATTTCTAAAAAAATAATTCAACTTTTAACAATATGTTTGAATTTTTTCCAAATGGGCAAATTGTTTACCAGCAAAGATGGATTAAAAACCAAAAAGATTAATTTTTCATCAAATATATACAATTTTAAAACAAATGTATGTATTTTCTATTAATTTATATTTAATTTACAATAATTTAATTTTCAATTAATCATTAAGAATATTTTTTTTTTAAAAGGCGAATTTTCAACTAAGTAGTTGAGTTATCAAGCAAAAAATTCGAAAATTTTAGGAAAAAGTAGTTTTAAAATGGAAAAGAAGAGTTTTCAACAAGAAAGTTAATTTTAAACCAAGAAAGATGAAATTTCAAGAAAAAAGATATTATTTTCTATTGAGACAAACGTTTTCTCTTTGAAAAATTAAATTTTGAACTTATAAAAGGAAAAATTTTCAACCAAACATGAAACAGCCACAATTAGAAAAAAAAGAATTAATTTTTAACCAAAAAGAAAATAAACAAATGTCCAACAAAATAGTCCCGCCTTTAAACAAATAGTTTCATTTTCAATCGAAAATAGGAATTTTCAACTAAAACGGCAACTTTGAAGCAAGTAGTTTGATTTTCTAACAGATTGTAGAATTTTTAAGCCAAAGAGATGATTTTTCCACAAAACAGGTATATTTGTATGCCAAACGACTTATTTTAAATAAAATAATTGAACTTTAAAAAATTCAAATTTTTACTGAAAGTATAATTTTTCACCGGCAGGATGCAATTTTCCGCCAAGAAGATTCATTTTCAATGAAACACATGATTTTTTAGATGTAAAAGATGAATTTCCAGCCAGAAATAGAGCTTTAATATTTAAGTTTAAAAAATCATTTTTAATTTTTTTTTTTAAACGAATTTTCATTTAAATAAAAGAGACGAAGTCTTAACAAAATATTTAAACAGTCAGCCCCAAAATGATGAATTTTCTACAAAAAAGATCCATTTCCTGCCCAGGCAAGCAATTCTTGTACTAAATAATTCAATTTTCAACTAATAAAGAAAAAATTTCAACCAAACCTAAAATATCTACAATTTCTGATAAAAAATTTATTTTTACAAAAAAAACGAATTTCCAATATAATAGTTAAACTTTCAAATAAATAGTTCAATTTTAAACAAAATTTTTATTTTTTAATCAAAAATAAGAATTTTTTACAGCGCAGTTAAGTTTCTAACCAAGCTGCTGAACTTTCAACCAAACAGGCAAATCTTCAGATAAAAAAATTAATTTTTTAACGAAAAGGCGGATTTTCAATAATGCACCTCAATTTTTGAATAAATAGGTGATTTTTCTACGAAAAATATGAACCTTCAATTCAAAACTAAACAGTTAAATTTGCATTTAAAAAATTTGGTTTGGTTGAAAACCGAATTATCCATCAGTTGAATTCAACGATAATAGACGAATTAAAAAAAGTTTAATTGTTAACAAAAATTATGAAGTATCAACAAACAAGATTCATTTTCTCCTTAAAGGATTTTTCTACCAAATAATTAGATTTTCAATTTTTAAAGGAAATTTTTTTTTAATCTAACCCGGAACAGCTACAATTCGAAATGAGAAAATTTATTTTTAACAAAAAAAATTTCAAAAGAATAGTTAAATTTTCAAATAAAGATTTTAGTTTTCAAGCAAAACGTTAAATTTTCTTCCAAAGTAGTTTAAAAAAAATTAATTTCCAAAGAAATAGTTTAATTTTGTACCAAATTGTTGAATTTTGAAGCTGAAATTAAGAATCTTCAATAAAAAAACTAATTTTTTACAAACTAGTTCAACTTTAATCTAAATAGTGAATTCTTTACCAAAATAAAATGAATTCTCAACAAAACATTTACTATTTAATATTTGAACAAATCAAGTTTTCAGTTTTAAATAAAAAAATAGTTAAAGTCAACCAAGAAAAAGGAATTTTCGAAAAAAATGTAGTTGCATCAAAACAAAACAGAATAATTTTCAACCAAGCCGAAGCATTTCTTATTAAAAGAAACAAATTATTTTCATCTCAAAAATGTTAAATATTCCACAAAAAATCGAGTTGTAACTTTTTACTAAGAAAAATTATTTTTCTACCAAGCCTGCAATGTCAGATAAAGAAAAGTAATTTTTTAACAACAAAAAATTTCCACCGAAAAATATCAATCTCTTAAAGGAAGTTAATTTTACACCATATAGTTTAATTTTATACAAAAATTTTTAATTTGCAAGTTGAATAGACGATTTATTCAGAAGAAAGTTGAATTTTTATCATCATTTGAATTTTTTTGTAAGCAATTTCATTTTTAGCAAAGAGAGTTCCATTTTTAATTAAAAACGTACAAATTTTCATTAAAATTTTTTTCAAAAAAACAGTTAAATTTTCAACAAATCAAATAAATTCTTAACAAAATAGTTTAATTTTTATCAAGCTACTGAATTTTTAACCTATACAAAGATCACTGTGCAATCAAGATCATAAGAATAAGAATTATGCCTTTTTAAAGAAGAAAAATACTATTCTACCATTTAAGATAAATTTTGAACAAATCAATTTTTTACCAACTAGTTAAATTTGTGATAAAATAATTATGAATAAATAAATAAATAATTATAATTATGAATTTATAATCAGATATTATTTTCAAAAAATAAATACTTTCTTTTGACAAACATACGCATTTTAAATTAAATTAGATTTAATTTAGATAAATTTAATTTTCAATTAATCATTAAGATTAATTTTCTCCTAAAAAAGACGAATTTTTATTTAAGAAGTTCAGTTTTCAAGCTATAAATTGGAATTTTGTATAAAAATCTTAGATTTAAGATGGAAAAGAATAATTTTTAAACAAACCTGCAACAGCCAAAATTTCAGAAAAAATTAATCTTAAACCTAAATAAACGAAATTTCAACAACATCCTGGAAGTTTCAAATAAATAGTTTTATTTTCAAACCAGCAGTTTAATTTTTTACCGAGATAGTTAAATTTGTATTCCAAAATGTAAATTTACTACAAAAAAGTTGATTTTGAACCAAATAGTTTAATTTTTATACTAAACTGTTAAAGTTTTAAGCAACAAAGATCAATTTTCCACCGAACATTAAAATTTCTAATTCAAGAGGGCGATTTTGAAACAAAGCAGTTGAATTTTGACTAAAATAATTAAACTTAAAGAAAATGGTTTTATTTTGCACTGAATAATTAAAATTTTAACCTTCAATAATGAATTTTCGTCCAAGAAGATTAATTTACGACGAAATACATGAATCTTCAACTAAAAAAGATTAGCTTTTAGACAAAAATAGAATGGTTACATTTTAAGTTCAAAGAATAATTTTTAATTTAAAAAATGAATTTTCAACCAGTTGAATTTAAAGTAAAAAAAAGAAATATAAATTTGTTACCCAATTGAGGAATTATTCAACCAAATAATTTAATTTTTAAATTACAAAGGAATAATTTTTAACCAAACCTGGAATAGCTAAAATTTAAGACCATAAAAATTTATTAAAAAAAAACGAACTTCTAACAAAATAGTTAAACTTTCAATTAAACTTTTAAACTTTGATTTTTAACAAAAAAGTTTGATTTTTAAGCCAAATTGACCAATTTTTTTACAAATCAGTTCTATCCTTAAAACGTTAATTTTTAAACAAGCAGTTAAACAATGTAGCCTAATTATAAATATAATAGTTGATAGTTTATATTATTTTTAAATAGATCAATTTTTTAACCAAACTTAGAATACTTGAATTGTAATATAAAAATCAATTGTGATGCATCACAAAACCAAATTAAAAAAAAATAGTTGAATTTTTAACCAAATAAATAAATTTTTAACTAAAATGATAAAACTTTAACAAAAAAAATAATTTTCATGAAAATAATTAAATTTTTAACCAAACGAATTTTCAACAACAACAAAAAATCTTTCAACCAGGAATAGTTGAATTTTCTTTATGGGTTTTAATAATTCGTATAAATTTATTTTAATTTAAATTTAATTTTGATTAATTTTATATAAAAAATGAGTTTCAGCTGTAAGAAATTGATGCAGTAAAAGTGGGTCAAGATTTAATCATTTATACGATAGTAGTTATTATCCTTAAAATTTTTGGAGACAATCTATAAAATATAGGAAATAAATAAAAATTTAAATAAAAATAATAAATATATATGAATATAAATTTTACTTTAAGCAATGAATGTTATTATAAATTATAAACTATTTCCTTGCCGCAGAATAATTTTCAAAGGAATTTGGATAGTATGAATTTCGATTTTACATATTAAAAATGGCTTTAAAACTTTTTTAAATACCGTGGAATCAGTAAAACCCTTAGCATTTTTAGAACCATTTGAAGTACCTTCATATTATTAAAATCTATTTAAAAATATTTGGAAATTTTTAATTTTTACATTAATTCAAATCCATTTGAAATTCCTTGAAAACTTAAATAAAAAAAAACACTGGAATCTATGAAATCCTGTGAACTCCCTTCAGTTTATTGAAATATTAAAAATACCATGGAATATTTTTAATTATCCTGAAATTTTTTGAATTGCGTTCAATATATTAAAATGTAATTCAAATACCTTGAAATCTTTTTAAAAACATTTATATATTTGAAATCCGTTGAAATCCCTTCAATTTTTTAAAATATATGGCGAATTCCTTAGAATTTGTTTAAATATTCTAATATTTTTAAAATCATTTGAAATTCCTTCATATTATTAAAATCCATTGAAAAATATTTGTAATTTATTAATTTTTAAAAAATTTCTTTGAATTTTTCCAATTACCCTTAAATATACATAGCAAATCTCTTGATACCTTTTGAAGTCCCTTGAAATTTTTAAAAAATTTGAAATTTAGATTATACATTCAGGAATAACGTACTTTTTTCGAAATACCTCAAATTAAATGAAATACATTTGAAATTACTTGAAAACTTTCAAAAAACACTGAAATCTATCAAATCCGTTGAAATCCCTTCAATTTATTAAAATATATTGCGAATTGCTTGGAATTTATTTAAATATTCTAATATTTTTAAAATCATTCGAATTACCTTCATATTATTAAAATCTATTGAAAAATATTTCAAATCCTTTAAAATATACTAAAAATTCCTAGCAATCTTTCGAATAAATCTAAAATCTTTGAAACTATGTGAAATCGCTTTAATATACTTAAAATTTTCGAAAATTAATTGGAATTTCTAAAAATTCCCTCAAATATTTCAAATCGTTTGAAATAACTTCAAAACTTACATTTATTTTAAAATCTTTAAAGTCCCTTAAAAATTTATTGGAATCTTTTAAAATAACCTAAAATATTTTTAATCTTTTGAAATCCTTCTAATTTACCCTAGAATTTTTTTATACATTGAAAATTCCTTGAAATATTTTAAAGTATCGTAAATTATTTTTAATTCTCTGAAATACTTTCAAAGTATTGAAATATTCATTTTTCTAAATCTATTAAGAGGTCTTTAGAATCTTAAAAAATAATCTAAAAAATTTTATCTCGAATCTTTGAAAATACATTAAAATACTTCTAATCCTCTGAAGTACTTCTAACTTTTTTAAATCTATTAAAAATTCCTTGGAATTTTTAAAATGACAAGAAAATAATTGTGATCCTTTGAGGAATTTTTTAAAATACCCTAAAATATTGTAAGTTATTTAAAATCCTTTTATTTTCTTTCTCAATCTATTGAACATTCCTTGAAATTTTTTACAATGCCCTAAAATATATTTGATTTTTCATAATTCTTAAAATGCATTCAAATCTATTAAAACTTCCTTTTAATTTTCGAAAATACCTTGGAAAATTTTAAAAACCCCTAAAATAATTCCAATGTATTGATATCTACTAAAAATTCCTTGGAATCTTTAAAAATATCTTAAAATTTTCTTGATTATTTGATATCCTAGTTCTTTCAAACTATTAAAAATTCCTTTAAATCTTAGAAAATATTCTAAGATATTTTGAATCCTTGTGAATTTCTATAAATTTTCTAACTACTGAACATTCCTCGAAATCTTTAAAAACACCCTAAAATATTTCAAATACTTTGAAATCTTCTTAATTCTTGAAACTTGATATCTTTTTAAATATCATAAAATCTTTTTAAAAAATGAAAGACTTTGGAAATCCCTTAAAATATTGAAACATATTTACAGATAGATTTGAAAATGTACAAAATCGTTAAAATTTCCATTATTTGTTCAATTATTCTATTATGAAAAATAATAATAATGAAATTTTACTTTTAATATTGAAGCGCTGAGAAGAATTAATTTTTATTTTATTAAAAAATTTCGTGTATTGTTTATATCAAAAGATTGTTATTAAATAGGGAAGAAAAAGAGAATACTCTTTAATCTCGCAAATCATTATTGTTAAACTCATCATAATTAATATGAATAGAAAAAATGTTGTCATGATGATCTGAAATACTTTTTTCTATTTAATTCAAAACCGAATTACTCCGACTTTTTGAAATTCACTCCCAAAAACATAAAAAAACTAAATATTAAATATTTTGTATTTTTTCACATTTCGACTTATTTATTATAACATAATGAACTTTCTTTAAATATTGGACTTAACTTAATGAGGGAAAGAGTGACAGAGGAGACATTCTGGAAGTCTCATTATTCTGAGGTTTAAGAAGTTTTATTCTTAGATGAATTTTTCAGGTCACTTTTTTCTTCTAAGAATCTTTAGAATAATAAAGTCTACTTTAAGACACGTTTTCTTAGATTCTCAACGAGCTTTTTTTAATTTAAAAATTCAGTGTTAGAAACGTTTTCCTGAAGTTTGATGCACTACTTTCTTTCTCTCTAGTGCCTTAAATTAACTGTGCAGCGTGACTTACAATTAAAGTTAATAATTAGTATCCATTTTGAAAATTGGCTAACTCTATTTACTCTATTAAATAACTTATATTTAAATCTATGTAGTTAAATATATTTTAAATCCTTTAAAATCTTTTTATTTTCGGGGAAAAATTCTTGAATTGGAAAATTTCCGAATTTTATTTAAGATAACAATAACCGAAAAAATAGTTATACTAAAATATATATTTTTCCAATTATTGTTCTTTTGAATTCAAACAATAATTTTAAAAACTTTAAACAGAATTGGCAAAGTTGCAAAGACACTTGTTTTTTTTTTAATCTATTAAAAATTCCCTCAAATCTTTGAAAATACCCGAAAATATTTCAAATAATTTGCAATATTTTCAATTTATTGAAATATATTTTAATTTCTTCGGAATCTTGTAAAATATCTTCAAAATCCTTGTAATGTTTTCAATTTATTTAATTTATCGAAGATTCCTTAATATCTTTGAGAATATCCTAAATTATATTTAAATATTTTGAATATTTAAATAAATTTTTAATATTTTTAGTTTTAAAATAAAGTCCCCGACAGAAAGTTTCCGAAATACAGAATATTTATTAATTTAGTTTTAAAAATAATTGCTTTTTATCAGCTTCTTTTACTTAATAGATTAATTATTTTTATATTTTATTTCATAACCATTGGTATAATATTGTTTAATTTTTAGCTGCATTTATTTGAAATTCCTGATGATAATAATTGTATACAAATTTATATCATTATTATGTGCTTTATTTTGTATAATTAGAGCCAACAAACCATCATTTATTGTTACATGATACACTTAATTTAACTAATCTCAATATTAGTTTCGTATAAATTTAAACCAGGCCATAATCCTCATTTAAATAATTCACATTTGAATTTGCGTATGAGGGCGTACGCAAAATACAAATTTCGGAAAATAAAAATACCTGATTCTTTTCGTTCTTACATAAAAAGAAATAAAAAGACCAATTTTTTCAAAATTGCCCGGAAAACTCGAAAATGTCACTTTTTTTATTTTCTTCAAAAAAAATTGTGTTGTTTCGAAAACTGTTTAAACAAATGTTAATATTTGTATCAAAATATAAATTGAGAAAAAGGTGAAACAGTTAAATAGAAAATTAAAAATATAAACCTCCATTTTCGAAGCTGAAAACCCGTATTTAGTAATTTTTACTACGTAGTTCTAGTTCGTTTTCCAAAATTAAAAAAGTCAATTTTAAAAAATCGAATCTTTAAATATTTCTTCAACTCTCGTGAAAAATATTTTACAAATAGTAACGAAAATTTACAACAATTTTTAAAAGAAAAGACAAATAAATTATTTTGTTAATTATTGGAACAAATTTTGTGCGTTTTTGTGTTTTTGTATATTGCTGGATACCATTGTATCCTATTGCAGTTTTAATATCTTCCAGGAATGTGTACCAAAATTTAACATTTTTAAACCCAAAGTTGTGTGGGAATTTTTTATTTTAGATGATTGAAAAATCTCAAAAAAATAAAATTCTTGAAGTAAAAAATTTCAGAATAATAAGATTCCTGAAATTATAAGATTACCGAAATTTAAAAGTCTCGAATTTGAATGTTTCCGAACTATAAAATATCTAAACTAGGAATTTTTTAATTTAAACAACTTAAAAACTGGTTTTCGTTTTCGTTTAATATTATTTATTGAAAATGAAATGATTCGTAAAAAAAGCAATTTTTTAGAGTTTATTATTTTTTAAAACTATTGTTTGTATCTAAAATAACAGTTAAAAAAATTATTTCTGAATTAAAATTTGTGTTTTGAAATGTGCATATTATTTTTTTTACAGAAAATTTTCCAAAAATGGAATTATTAATTAAACAATAAATTGTAAAGAAACATCCAGATAAATCCTGGAACGTTTGTTTAGAAAATTTTATTAGATTCGGAGAAAATGTAGGGAAAAATTTCTTTTTTCTTTCAACGCGCACGTCTTTTTAAATTAGTTTTTTATTCAATTTCTATGAAATTATTGTTTTTATTAATTTAAACAGTAATTTTAAAAACTTTAAATATTAAAAAAATGTTAAAAAAATAATTTTTAATTAATATTATACATTAAGCTAGTCCAAAAAGGGCTTTTTAAAAAATCCTATAAGGATTGGCGGAATCAAGGAAAAAAAATTAAGCCACTTTTTCCAAAAATTGTACTTTTTTACTTTGGAATATATTAAATATTTTATTTTTAGTGAAAAATGGCTTATTTTATATTAATATATGTTTTAATCGATTATTTCACATTTGATTACAATTATTGTTTTATTTCCAGTGAAATAAGTCACCCTAATTTTTAGCAAAATTAAAAAATTATATATTTACTAGCCTGTGAAGTCTATTTCTTCAAAAAATTGCTTATTTTATTTTAATTGTCGCTTTTACGCGATAATTTTACTTTAACCTTAAAAAGTCCCTGAATAATTTTTTTAAATTGTATTAAAAAAATGTGGGTGACACATTTGATTAAAAATAAAGCAATTAATGCATTTCAAAGTAAAGTAAACAAACAAAAATAGCAGTTAAAGTTAATTAAGTTTTTATTTGCAAAAATGAGATTGATAGACTCCTAAGTAATTTTTCTTAATCGAGCCAAATTTTTATACACAAAAAGGAACACTTCGTATAAAAGCAATGTTGTAAAAATGAAGTAATTGAATTAATGGTTATCCATTCAGAATATAATAAAGGATTGCCATTAATTTGGGATTCTGAAGTTTGACTAACTCCATTGAGTGCAGTTCTCGTTTAAGTAGATAAAGAAAATCCGCGCAGACGTAGTCTGACCGCACCTAGCTTTTATCACTGAAGAGTGCAACTTTCTTTCAACTGCATTGGGAACTATTTTTATTCTGTTTTTCTGCCTGATCTTGATTGCCTTTATTTAGTGAATTTCTCTTATTTACTTCACTTTGTGCCTTCGATTCAATTGCAACTCTCATACGACTTGATTGAGAAACGCGAATGCTTTCTGACTCTGACTCTGACACAATTCGTCTCAATCAGTCTGATAAAAATGAAGCCTGCCTTCCTATCAAAATCGAAATAAATGTCACGAAACCAGACAAAGGATCTTTTCTGCACAATTAGTATCAAACTTTTTTTTTCTAAGTAATTTAAAGAAAGTAACAGTAAAAATTAATTAGTAATTTTTAATTGATAGTCTATGAAAATCTTTGGGATTAATTTTATTTGAAATTGTCCAATGAAATACAATTCTTAACTGGCTTCTTAACTTCTTAACTTCATTGAATACATTTTCATTCTTTATAACCTAAAACACTTGGCATAAAGAAAAATAATAAAATTCTGCACATTTATGATAATTGAAATTAATTAATTACAAGCAGGTTTGCAGTCTTTCCGGTTTTTAGTATATTATATAATTAAGTAATAATTAAAAATTTTGCAGATTCCCTAAATTCCCTAAAATCTTAAAATTCCTTCAATTTCATCAATTTATTAAATTCCTCGAATTCTCTGAAACCTCCTTAAATTCTTTTAATTCCGTGAATTCCTTGAATGTCCTGAATTCCCCAAATTCTATAAATTCTCTAAATGCTCTAGAATGCCTGAAATTATCTAAATTTCCTTGAATCCTTGATTTTTCTTAAATATTCTACATTCCTTAGATTCCACGAATCTCCAGAATTGATTGAATCCTCTCAATTTCTGAAGTCTGAGAATTCGTTCTTTATTGTAATTTCCAGAAATCCATTAATATTCCGAATTTCTGAAATTCTCTGATTTTCCTAGATTCCTTAAATTTTCAGCATTATCTCAATTTTCCGAATTCTTTTATCTTTTTAAATTCGATCAATTTAATTACTTCCTTAAATACCCACGACGCTCTGAAATTCTCTGAATTCCTGGAATACTCATAATTTCCTGAATTCCTAACTTATTAGGAATTCCTGAAATTCTCTGATTTTCCTAGATTTCTGAAAAATTCGGAATTCCCTACATTTCCCGAATTCTTTGATCTTTGGAAATTCCTTCAATTTAAATGATTTAAGTACTAATCATTTGAAACTGAAAATTAATCAATTTTAAAACTTAAAAATTAACGTTTTTGAAACTTTTAACGTTTAAAATTGAACATTTCTTTATTTGGATTGCTAAAAAATAGTATAATATTAAATGTATAGCATTTAAAATTTGTAGCTCACCGTTTTCGAAACGAAAAAATTAAAAATTTTATTTCTTTCTTAAAAATTAAGAGCCCTACATTTAAAAAACCGTAATTTCTCGGAAATAATTGAATAGTCTGAATTTCCTTAATTTTTTAGAAAGTCCCGAATTCTGAAAATTATTTACATTCTGTTCATTTCTTGATTCATCTTAATGCTTCCAATTGATCGAACTTTTAAAAATCCATAAATATTCTGAATTCCTTAAATTTCCTAAATTTCCTGAATTCCCTTAATTCCGAATATTTAAGGATTTCAGAAAATTAATTAAAATCTCTAAAATTGCTGAATTTTTTAAATAATTGTTATTTTTTAAATCCATTAATTCATCTTGTGTATCTAAATTCCTTAAATATTCCTAATTTAAAAAATGTATTCAAATCTGTGAAATTTCTGAAATTCATCAATTTTTCTGATTTTTTCTGAGATTTCTGTATTATTTTGAAATAACAGAAATTAAAGGAATTCCAAACATTTGGGAAATTCCATAAATTCAGAGCATTCAGATGTTTTGAGCGATTCCCACGAATTTAAGGAAGTCCAAGAATTTCAAATCAATTAATAGAATTTAGGGTATTTACAGGAATTCAAGGATTCAGAGAATTTAGATGAATTCAAATATATCAGAAAATTCGGCGGAAATAAATTTTCTTCAAGAAATTTCCCCGTTTTTATCTTAAAGCAATTACGAAACTCACAGAATCCTTTCCCCTTTAATTTAATTGGATTAATAAAAACAAAGAACAGATTCCACCTTTAAATATTAAAAAAAATAACAATATAAATAACAGTAATTTCAGTAACGATCTCGAAAATACAAAATATCCATGTTGCAATTAAAAAATAAAATAAAAACAAAAATTTTCTCTTCCAATTTGTAATCAAATTAAAGGCCTAAATTTCCTTTTTTTCCAATTACGTGAAAATGTTGATAATAATGAATTTTTCTCTTCCGAATCACGAAAACAAAACAAAAATACAAAATTTTTTCTTTTTATCATTATAAAAACGTCGAAATAAAAGAATCTGTCCCGTTTCAACTCAATTAACGTATTGATAAAAATGCTTCAAATAAAAATAACTACCTTCTACAATCCAGTGGAAAAATTTCTTCTTTAAATATGGAAAAAAATTACAAATTAAACATGATAGAATTTCAAATAAAACTTGCTTAAGGGCATGTGACACAGTGGAATTCCTACATTACCGACCTCGTTTTTCCATTGCACAAAACTTTTTTTGGACCA
>JAWWLR010000148.1:8408447-8419521 GCA_035041075.1 Acraspis erinacei | reverse complement strand
AAACGAGGTCGGTAATATAGGAATTCCACTGTGTCACATGCCCTTAAGAACCTTGAAATTTTTTCAAACCTTCTAAAATCTTTGAAACCCATGACATTTCTTTTAATTTTCGTTAAATTAATTGGAAGTCTTAAAAATACCCTAAAATCCTTGAAATCGTTTGAAATCTTTTAGAAAAAGCTACAATCTTGGAAATCCTGTGAAATTCCTTCAATTAAGTAAAATCCTTTGAAAATTCCATGGTATCATTAAAATTAGCCTAGAATGTTTCAATTTTCATCAATTTACTCAAATTTATCACGAATACCTTGGAATCTTTAAAACAAAATTCTTTGAAATCCTTTCAAGTTGTTGAAATATTAAAAATTCCATGGCATATTTTAAATTAATCTGAAATTCTTTGATTTGCGTCCAATTTTTTTAAATGTAATATAAATACCTTGAAATATTTTTAAAAACCCTTCAATTTATTAAAATTTGTTTCGAATTGCTCGCAATTTGTTTAAATATCCTAATATCTTAAAAATCGTTTGATCTACATTCAAAACTGTTGAATTCTATTTAAAAATCTTTAGAAGCCTTTAAAATACCCTGAAATCATTTTAAATATATTAAAAATTCCTTGGAATCTTTGAAAGAAATCTGAAATCTTTAAAATCCTGTGAAATCCCTTTTATTTATTTAAAGTTTTTAAAAACTGCATTGAATCTTTAAAATTACCTTTAAAATACCCTGAAATCCTTTAAAATATATTAAAAATTCCTTGGAATCTTTGAAAGGAATCTGAGATCTTTAAAATCCTCTGAAACCCCTTTCATTTATTTAAATTTTTTAAACTGCATTGAATCTTTAAAATTACCCTAAAATATTTTAAGTCGTTTCAAATACCTTCCAATCTATGGAAACCTATTAAAAAATTACAAAATCCCTCTGAAATTCTCTAAACTCTATTAAAAATTCAATTCAATCTTTTAAAGATATCTAAATTTGTTTAAATCTTGTGAAATCCCTTTAATTTATATAAATTTTTCAAAAATAACTTGGAATCTTAAGAAATACCCTTAAATCTTTCAAATCGTTAAAAATGCTTTTAAACTATTGAAATCTATTTAAAATCTTGGGAATTCTTTAAAATACCATAAAATCCTTTGAAATCTATTGAACTTTCATTGAAATCTTCTCCAAAAACTAAAATTTTGGAAATCCCGTAAAATTCCTTCGAATTCATTAGAATTTATTGAAAGTTCCATGGGATCTTTAAAACTGCTCTAAAATCTGAAAAATCCTGTAATTTTAGAGAAATTTATTTAAAATCTTTTAAAATACTCTAAAGTCATTAAAATCAGTTGGAATAGCTTCAAATTATTTAAATTTATTTAAAATTCATTAGAATATAGTCTTGCAAAACTTTAAAGTCCTTGAAATCTCTACAATTTGTATAAATATATTAAAAATTGTAGAAACCTTTTGAAATGCCTTAAAATACTTCAAATTCTTTGAAAATTTTTGGAAGCACCTGAAAATTAATTGGGATTTCTAAAATCACCCTCAAATGTGTAATGTCCTCTGCAATACGTTTGAATTATTGAAATCTATTAAGAACTCCTGAAAAAGTTTTCTAAACATACTAAAATCCTTTTAAGTGTCTGCAATTTATTTCAATATATTTAAAATTTCTTAGAATCTTGTGGAAAAAGTTTAAATCTTGAAAATCATTTTAAATCCCTTAAATTTATTTAAATATATCTAAAATCCTGGAAATCCTTTAAAATTTCTTCAATTGACTATAATCTATTGAAAAGTACGTGGAATCTTTGAAAATTCCCTAAAATATTCTTAATCAATTGAAATTCCTTCAATGTTTTGTTGTCTATTAAAAACTTCCTAGAATCTTTGAGAATATCCTAAAATCTTTGAAATCCTTTGAAGTCTCTGAATTTAATTTTATTAACAATGCATAGAAATATTTTAAAATAACCTTAAACATTTAAAATTATTTGCAATTTTTAATAATCCTTTGACATTTTTTAAAGCTCCGGGAAATTCCTTCAAATAATTGAACTCTACCGAAAATTCCATTACAATAATTTAAATATCCCTACATTTTTGTGCAATACCCTCAATTTTTTCAAACCTTTTATAAATTCCTTAGAATCCTTTGAAAATTCAAAAATATTTCAAATACTTTGAAAGCCTGAGAAATCCCTTAAAGACTCGTAAGACGCCTCAAAATTAATTGGAATTTTTTCAATAACCTAAGATATTCCAATAAAGATATCCAATATTTTGGATATCCCTACATTTTTTTGCAATACCCTCAATTTTTTCAAATCCTTTATAAATTCCTCAGAATCTTTTGAAAATTCAAAAATATTTCAAATCCTTTGAAATCTTGAGAATTCCCTTAAAGACTCGTAAGACACCTGAACATTAATTGGAATTTTTTAAATACCCTAAGATATTCCAATAAAGATATCCAATATTTTAAATATCCCTACATTTTTTTGCAATACCCTGAATTTTTTCAAATCTTTTATAAATTCCTCAGAATCTTTAGAAAATTCAAAAATATTTCAAATCCTTTGAAATCTTGAGAAATCCCTCAAAAACTCGTAAGCACCTGCACACATAGAATTTTGGACATCCCGTGAAATATTTTTAAATCTGTTCAAATCTTAGAAATTGAACGTAAACCGCTTAATCTTGTAAAATTTTTTTAAAGTTATAGAAATATTATTAAATGCCTGAAAAGGTTTGATATCTATGGATTATAAATTATAGATTCTAGGTTGTAATTTTTTAATCAAATTTGAGCTCGGATACATCGTCCAATCATATTTAGAGACTATACATAGATTGTCCTGATTTTCAACTAGAGATTATTACCAGCAAGTTTGAAAGAATGATTAAATATGAACAATCAATAGTGCTGGATAAAATGGTCGAGGTGGATGAAAGACTGAAGTTATTTATGACCTGTTATAATGCGGCGAATTCGATGCTGCTAGTATCTATAATATATTATTCATACGAGCAAAGTATCAGATCTCTTTTCAACCGGAAATTGATCTACAGGAACCAAGAAACTTGAATCATCTGAAAAGATCAAGCATTATTTTTGAATTTTTTTCCATTTCATTCTTTTATTTTTACAAAGTATCATATTTATCATATGCTCAGAAAAGTTTCTTAACTGAATAACAACTTTTCTCTCAATTTAAGGGTCAGCAACGAATTCGAAAGTCCATTTATACTCGAAAGGGAAAGACCCTAATAAGAAAATATGTGTAGGAGATATTTATTTGTTTACATATTAGTTATAGTCAGTCTCCTTGACTCGACTTTTAATCTTCTCTGAAGAAACTTTTTTTGTCAAGAGTTGTACAAAAAATACAAAAATATTGATGAAAGTTTCCTGGCTGGAATTTTCCTCTCGATCGTTACTGAATTTTTCATACGAAATGTCGACCACTTGTCATCTCTGACATCTGTCTCTCGTCGTATCAAAAACAAATGTCACGCCTTTTTGATTGCTAATTCCAGACAAATATTTTCGCTCATAGGTCGAATTTATGAATCGAATTTATCACAGAAATAAAATTCAAAATGTATAAGGGTGAAAATCAACATGTTGACAGTATCATGATAAAATTGGGGAAATAATTTCAAAAATTTGTGAAATATAATGATTAATAATAATAAATAATAAATAAGATTCACAGTTTAGGATTTTCTAATTGCAAATCTATAAAACTAAATCAATTTCAAGTATTTTAAATTGCATAATTTTTTATTTAAAATCTTTAAAATTTCAGAAATTTCAAATGAAAATCTTCAAAATTTAAGTAAAATTTTAAAAAATGTTTCAAATTAAATAATTTTAATTTATAATCATTAAAAATTATTAAATCTGCAATTGTAAATCTTAAAATTTGCAGAATCCTAAATTGCAAACCATTAAGATTAAACAGTTTCCAATTGCAAATTTTCAAAATTAAAGTATTAAAACAAACATTTAAAATGCCATAATTTTAGTTTAAAATCATTTAAAATTAATAAATATTTAATTTAAAAAATTTTTTAATTGAAGAATTCTAAATTGCAAATCCTTAAAGTTAAAGAGATTTAATTTGCAAATCTTCAAAAGTAAATGAATTAAAAAGCGTTTAAAATTACATAATAAGTCTTTGAATTGAATAAATATTTAATTATAAATCATAAAAATTGCAAATCATAAAAGGTTAAGAATTTTCAGTTGCAAATCTTCAAAATTAAAATATTAAGAAAAACGTTCAACTTGGCGTAGGTTCAATATATAATCATTTTAAATTAAGAAATCTTCAATTATAACCCTTAAAAATTGCAGTATACTGAATTTCAAATTATTCAAGTTGAAGAGGGTTTAATTGTAAATCATCATCAAAAAAAGTTTTCAATTATAAATCTTGAAAATTGCAGAAGTCTAAATTGCAAATCGTTAGGATTGAAGAGTTTTCAATTGCAAATCTTATAAATTGAACCAGTAAAAAAACCTTTAGAAACACATAAATTAAAATTATAATCTTTCAAAATAAATAAATATTCAATTATAAATCATAAAGTGTGTAGAATTCTAAATCCCAATTCTTTAAAATTGAAGTTTTCAGTTGTAAATCTTGAAAATTAAACTATTTAAAAACCGCTTAAAATGATATAGTTTTAATTTATGATGATTCAAAATTAATAAATCTTATATTATAAATATTGAAAATTGCAGAATTATAAATTGCAAATTTTTAAACTGGTAGACTTTTAAATTTCAAATCTTTAAAATTGAACGATTAAAAAACCTTTAAAATACATCAATTTAATTGTTAATCATTCAAGATTAATAAATGTTCAATTATAAATCATAAAGTTTGCGGATTTCTAAATCCAAATTCTTTAAAATTGAAGTTTTCAGTTGCAAATCTTGAAAATTAAACTATTAAAAAACCGCTTACAACTATATAGTTTTAATTTACGATAATTTAAAATTAATAAATCTTATATTTTAAATCTTGAAAATTTCACAATTATAAATTGCAAATCGTTAAACTTTTAGACTTTTAAACTGCAAATCTTCTTAATTGAACGATTAGAAAAATCTTTAAAAACACATCAATTTAATTTATAATTATTCAAAATTAATAAGTGTTCAATTGTAAATCATAAAAATTGCAGAATTCTAAATTTCAATTCTTTAAAATTGAAGAATTTTCAGTTGCAACTCTTGAAAATTAAACTATTAAAAAAATCGTTTAATGAATCTGGAAAATTGCAGAATTTTTAATTCGAAATCTTCAAAATTAAACTCTTAACAAAATTTTAATACTTAATTTTAATTTATACTCATTCAAAATGAACAAATCTTCCCTTACATTTCTTTTAAATCCCTTAAAACTTTTTTTTTTAATACTTTAAAATTAAAAATGACCCAGAATCTTTAAATGTATCCTAAAATGACTCTTAAAAATTCAATAACCTGTGATTTTTTTAAATGATCTAAAATATTTTTCGAAACATATTTATACAGTCTAAATATTTTTACAGCCTTTTAAAATACCCTTAAAAACTTTGAAAATTCCTTGAAATTATTCAGAATACCCGACAATTATTTAATTTATTTAAATATTTTGACAATCCCTTGCAATTTTTAACTCTTATGGAATCCCTTGAAATCCTAGAAAATTCAGAAAAATACCTGAAGCCTTTAGTGTTCTTTCAATTATTTAAATCCTCAGAAAACTTATAAAGTTCCTTGAAATTATTTAAAAATCGTTTAAAAGGTTTGGAAATGTTGAAATTTTATCAATGATAGGTGAAATCTTTTCAAATCTTTCAAAATGCAAGTCAATTCTATAAAAAAGCATTATATTTTTCAAAACCTCTTAAATAATTATACATTTCTTTAAATCTTTGCAATATTACAAATATCCCTAATTTTTGTCGAATTATTTTAATTTATAAAAAATATTAATTTCTTTTAGAATTTTCTAATGTATATGCAAATTTTATAAAAATCCTTTAACATTTTGTGAGGTCCTTTGAATTTATTATTAATACCATAAATCCTTTTAAATCCTACAACCCTCTAAGATCCTTATGAAGTTTGGGAAATTGTTGGCAATCCCTTGAAATATTTGAAACATTATTAAATCCTAGGTCACTTCTGTAAATATTATATAGAAACTACCGGCGCGAAGAAAAAATAATAAAATAAGAATTTTATTCTTGTAATTATTTATTTAATTAATTCTATTAAAAATAATAATAATAGTAATAAAATTTTAATGTTTTACCCTTATTGCAATTAATGTCAGCATAAAAAAATTATTTCGATCGGAAATACTTTTTATCCATTCACTTTAAAAGCGAATAATTCCAAGTTTTTTATATTTACCCATGCCATTGTGAATTTGTTGTATATGATTTTGGAAAATATTATTAAGATTGTATATTTCATGCTAATGTTGTCAAAGGGATACCTTAATGAAGGATAATTTTCTGCGGGGGTTTTCTGCCATCAGATATGTGCATTTGATAAACAAAGGAAAAGGTCGCCGGCTAGAACTTGTTGAAAAATTTAATAATGTTCTGTTTGCGGTACCAGGTAAATAATTGAAAAAGCCAGTTTCAAACGAGATGGCAAACGTAATTCTATAAACCAACTGCAACGACCAAAGCGCAAGTCTAATTTCTGTAGGGCTTTAGGTACCAGAGGAATTCCAGAGAGTAAAGCTGAAGTCGGATTCAGATTCATGCTGCATGCATAAAATTGCCAACACGTTCACCTTTATTGACAATTACATATATCAGATCCTCAAAATATAGCAAAATTATAATACGACAAAAAATATAGAAAATTAAATGTAGGTCAGAAATAAATTGTTTAAATTTTTTTGCCAATTTTCTTTTCTTTTTCAGCTTCGATTTTATCCTTGCTTTATTTAACCTGTATTTTTTATTTTTTATTTTCGTGGAGCTGCTTAGATTTCATCATTCCACCACGCATCACCACACATTCTTCCTACAACCGCAGTACCACACACTTTGGTTGAATTTCTAACTAAGTCGTCTTATCTATTCGCTCTTATATCCTATTCTGAACATCTGTTAGAACTTCCGGTTTCTACAAGTTTTTGATTTTTATTTGCGTTTGTTTCGTGTTTTTGGTTCTCTTTTTTCTTCATCCTTGACGTTCATTTCTGAGGTCCGTTTCATTCAAGCCCGTTCTTTAATCCCCCATTTTCTATCGTACATACTGAGAAGAGCACCAGCCTTGAGGAGATTACCCATAAAAAATAAATTAATTTCAAAAGTTTCGTATACTTTTCTCCGAAAAACCTGGTCTGATTATTTCACTTTGTTTGATATTGGACGTTAATTTTAACATTTCTCTCGATATACAAGTGGCACCTTTATTTTCAAGGCTAATTCTTTCCTATGGAACTGAATTTAATTGTTTAAAAAAACTTGAATATGTTTTAAATGCCTTCAATGTATTAAAATTGAGCAGAAATTCTTTGGGAACTTAAAAAAAAAAACTAAAATCATTGGTATCCTTTCAAATTCCTTTAATTTCCTGAAGTCTATTGAAAAATCTTAGCAATCTTTTTAATAACCTTTCTTAAAATCTTTTGAAATCTTTAGAAATTCTTTTAAACTTTTTCAAAGCTTGAAAATTTAACCATTTTATTGAGAATCAATTTTTTTGGTTGAAAATTAATTATTTGATTCAAAAATGTCATTATTTGATCGTAACATAACTTTTTTTTAGTCGTAGTATCTGGCTAAAAATGCAGCTATTTGGTAAAAAAAAACTATTTTGTTAAAGCAATATTTATTCATAAAAAATTCAACTGTTTGGTTTGAAAATTCTTCCTTTCGGATCGAAATTTTATGGTAAAAAAGACATCTTTCTTGTTTGAAAATTCGTCAATTTTGGCTTTAAATAAACTTTTTTGTCGAAAATTAAACTTCTTCAGTTGAAAATGACCATTTTGATTGAGAATTCAAGTGTTTTCTTAAAAACTCTTCTCCTTTTATTGAACTCAACTTTTTTACAATTTTTTAATTCTTTTTTAATTGAAAATTAATTTTTTTAATCGCTGAAAATTGAACTATTTCATTTTTGGTAAAAAAAAAATCATTTTTAGTTCAAATGTTTACTGTTTGGTTAAAAATGCATTTACTTTTATTAAATGTTTGACTTTTGGTAAAAAACAACATTAATATTTTTGAGTAAAAAATCGAATTTATAATTTCAAGATTCAACTTTTTGGTAAAAAATTCTAACACTATTTTATTGAAAGTTGAATGCTCTTCTTGGAAATTCAACTGTTTTTTAAAAGTAATCTTTGTTTATAGAAAATTCGACAGTTTTTATGAAAATGTATTCTGGCGCATTGAAAATTCAGCTTTTATAGTATAAAAGTAATTTTTCTTGCTTAAAAATTATTTTTTTGTGGATGAAAATAAAAGTTTTAAGGAGAACCTTAATTCTCGATTTTAAAATTCAAGTTCCTACTAAAAAATTAGTTTTTTGGCTTTCAAATTCAACTATTTAATTGAAAATGTAACTAATATAATTTTCATGTCGATAATAGTTTTCTTAAATTTATGATGATTTTTCAAAAAGAAAGATAAGTTTTTGCTCAAAGAGACGAACTTTCAAGAAAGTAAAAGAGTTTTCCAAAAACAAGTTTAATTTTTCACCCGACAGTATAAATTTTCATCAAATCAACTGTTTAATGCCTTACAAAATAGTTGAATTTTCTACCAAAATAGTTGAGTTTTCAATCAAATAGTTGAAATGAAAAAAAATTTTTAACCGAAAACTGAATAGATACATTTTGAGTTTAAAGGATTGCGTGAATTTTCCACCCAAAATCAAATAGTTGATATTTAAAGAAAATAGATACATTTTTAACGAAATTATTGAATGAAAAAAAAGTTTTAAACCAAAAATGAAAGTTACATTTTTAGTTTAAAAGATTCATTTTCAACAGAAAAATTAATTTTCTACCAGTTAAGTTTAATAGAAAAAGAAAAATTTTCAATAAAATACATAAATTTTCCACAAAAAAAATAAGTTTTCCACCCCAAAAGAAAATTAGAATTTTCTACCCGAAACTATGGATTTTCAACAAAAAAGTTAATCTTCTACCAATAAGTCGATTTTTTAAATCGACACTGCATTTTTAATAAAAAAAATACAAAAAGACGAACTTTTAACTAAGTATAAGAGTTTTCCAAAAACCAGTTAAATTTTTTACCCAAAAGTATAAATTTTCATCAAATCCACTGTTTAATGCCTTACAAAAATAGATGAATTTTCTACCAAAATAGTTGAGTTTTCAATCAAATAGTTGAAATGAAAAAAACAGTTTAACCGAAAACTGAATAGATACATTTTGAGTTTAAACGATTGCGTGAATTTTCCACCCAAAACCAAATAGTTGATCTTTTAAAGAAAATAGATACATTTTTAACGAAATTATTAAATTAAAAAAAAGTTTTAAACCAAAAATGAAAGTTACATTTTTAGTTTAAAAGATTAATTTTCAACAGAAGAATTAATATTCTACCAGTTAAGTTTAATACAAAAAGACAAATTTTCAATAAAATACATAAATTTTTCACAAAACAAATAAGTTTTCCATCCCAAAAGAAAATTAGAATTTTCTACCCGAAACTATGGATTTTCAACAAAAAAGTTAGTCTTCTACCAATAAGTCGATTTTTTAAACCGACACTGCCTTTTTAATTAAAAAGTACATTTTCTACCAAGTATGTTCCGACTTCTTGAGTTGAAAATTCGACTATCTAGTAACAAATTAGTTCGTTTTTGTTTTGTTTGAAAATTCAACTATTTAATTGAAAATGTAACTAATAAGTCTTTTCGTGTCGATAATATTGTTCTTTAATGTATTAAAGTAAGTTTAAATTTTATTTTTTTATCAGAGAACGTTTGGGCAGACCCTTACACCCTTCAGAGTGTCCGCTAATATCAGGACGCTCCCTATTTACTTGAATTAGTAATTAAGATTTGAGAATAAGTGAAAATGGAAGCAGAAAATAAAAAAGTTAATTAACAGTAAATATTTCAATCTGATGAGATCCAATATTTGCATTAGGTGGTATAATGGGGTTCCGGAGAAGGAACAGTTTGAGTCCGTAATTAATAATTAATTAATTAATTAATTAATTAAATTAATTATAACATCTTTTAATTTATACAATTGTAATTATAAGGTTTACACACAATTAGAAAATGCTAAAAATTTGTTTCAAAAGCATATTTTAAACTGCGAAATTAAAAATACAATAAGTCAAATCTCTTACTTAGTGAACTACACTTTATTTTTAAAACATCGTTTGTACAGAACTATCAATGAGGACTCATTATATAAATTTTTTGAATCTCAGGATTTAAATTTAAATAGATTGAAATTTGAAAAGAGAGCATCTTGTATCAGGAAGTTTGAATTTCAAAAAGAAAAAATTAGTTTAAAGTCTGAAAAAATCAGAAATATCAGAATAAATAAATGGTTCAAAAATATTTCGAATAAAGAAATTCCGAATGAGATTGCTGAAAGTATTGCTTTGGGTAATAAATTTGGTATACCATTCAGTTCGGAAAAAATTCCTACTAATAATATTATAGCATCTTTAGAAAATTGTATTCAATCCTTTGATACTAATAATAAACAAAAAATACGTCAAAATGTGACTAAATTAATAATAAATCACAAGGAAAACAATAAATTTACTAATATTAATTTCTCTGATAAAATATCTGTTTTTCAAAATAATAACAAAGATATAATTTTTTTAAAAGCAGACAAAGGTAATGTAACTGTAGCTGCTAATAGAACTGATTATAATACTAGTATTGAATTCTTATTAAAAAACACAACTCTTTACAAAAAAGTTAATACAACTTTGGTTCCCTCAGTTGAAACAAAAGTTAATGACGTAGTTAAGAGATGGAATAATAAATCTTACATCAATGACCAAATGGCATATCATTTAAAAACACGTGGCTCAATTA
>JAWWLR010000148.1:8359149-8382561 GCA_035041075.1 Acraspis erinacei | reverse complement strand
CGGGATGGAAAATGAGGGGACGTTTGGGCTGGGGAATCAGGGAAATGAGATTCTTGGCTAGGAATTTGAGAAGAGGGGGGATTATATGAGGAAGAAGTTGGAGGAGTGGGGGGAAGTAGGAGAAGGGAAGAAAATAAGGGTAATTTAGAGAAGGAAAGATTAGAGGAGGAATTTTGGAAATGAGAGGGTTAAGGAAGTGATAGGGAATAAGGGAATGGTAAGTTAGTAGAAGTGTAGAGTGGAAGTGGGGTAATGGGATTTTTGGCTAGGAACGTAAGGAAATAACACAGTCGATGAGGAAGAAGTTGGCGGAGTGAGGAGAAGGAAAGGCAAGTAGGGGAGTTTAGGGGACAGAAAATTTGGAGAGAAGAAGTAGGCGTAAAAGTGGGCAGGAAAAATAGAGAAATTGAGGGGAAATAAGATAAAGAGATATAAGGATAGCAGTTGTATGAGAATTTGGAAATGTGAGGGAATGAGGGGTAAATGAAGTGATGGTAAATAATAATGGGATATCAAGTGAGTAGGAAAATATTACTGTGGATGTAAAATTAGCGGAGAAAAAGTAGGGTTCAATGTGAGGGAGGGGGATACTAGGGAAAGTAAGAACAAATCAGGTGAAGGAAAGTCTGGAGAATGAGGAGATGGGAAGTAGGAAAAGTGGTGTGATATGAAGGAAGAGGGTAGGAAAAGTTATAGAGAATGAGGGGATAGTAGGTAAGGTGAGGTGTGTGGTGGGCAAGTAGAGGAAATAAATTCTTGTGTAGACAAGTGAGGGAGAGGAACTAGGGGAAGTAAGGAAAAATTAGGTGAAGGAAAGTCTGTGGAATGAGGAGATAGGAAGTAGGAAACGTGGTTTGATATGAGGGAAGAGAGTAGGAAAAGTTATAGAGAATGAGGGGCTGGTAGATAAGATAAGGTGTGTGGTGGGCAAGCAGGGGAATGAAATTCTTCGGTAGTAAAGTGAGATGAACGGAATGTAGATGAGAAAACAATTGGCAAAGTGAGGTTAAGCGTAATTTAAAGTATAATAACTGGAAGTAAGTGAGGAGAAGGGAAGTACAGGAATTCATGAGAAGAAAAAAAGTAGAGGAGAAGAAAGGGCAAATAGAAAATGGAAATTATGGGAAGTAGGAAGAAGAAAATTAGGGACAGTAACTAAAAATGAAGTGAGGGGAAATGAGGGGAAGTAGGAATAGTAAGGGTAGGCGAAGTAGGGATAGTGGGAGTAAAGCAAGTAAAAAAGTTGTTCAGACTGATTTTTTCAATGTAAAAATTCGGACGCAAGATTTTTAGAATTTTTTCTAAGTAGGTACTCTAGTCTTATTTGCATATACAAATTCTTTATCTAATTTAATTTCCTTTGCGAGGAATTTCCATTTCCTTAAGGAATATTTTGAATCGAAATGTTGAGGAAGTCAGCATGTTAAATCTTCAAGTTTTCAAACAAATGTTCAAGTTTACGTAAGGCAGTACTTTTAAAGGGATTCCGGATGGTGAACGAAAATCTGATACAGCAGGAAATACATTACAACTTCCCTTTCCGCAAATATCTGAAACGACGAGTGAGTTTAATGAGGTGCTCACTGACTTGATAACAAGAAAAAGTGAAGTCATAAAAAACAAGGCATATCGATCTTGTTTCTGTAATAAAACACGTACTGTTTTAGAGCGAAAACTTACAGCAAGGAAATGCTATAAAAATATTATCTAGATCATGCGCAAGTTTTATGATAAGTGAAAAAAGAAACAGCTTTCTGCACTGTGTACACTAAAATTAGAAACATAAACTATTTAAAAAATCCATAATAGACAAAATTTAAAGAACTAAATCAATGATTATGTCTAACAGATATACATCGAATAAATAATATCTGTATGTTTTTTATTTCAAATTTTTAATAAAGTTAAATTAGAAATTAGGGCCCTTTAAAGTATAAAACATTATTTTTCAACTGCTATCTGATTTTAGAGATTTTTAGCTACATTAATACTATGATTTGATAAAAATTTATCACAAAAACCTTCTCAATTGTATGATGTCACATAAAATTATTAAATTTTTAAGAATTTTTATTGGAACTTATTTTCAGCTTAAAATTTTTATTTTTAATTTCCATCTTGATATCTTCATTGAAAGAGAATTGTGATTATTATTTAAATTAAGTTGCAACAGGGAATTTACTTGTGCAGATGTAGTTTTCTATTATTGAGATTTTGATTGCTTATGAAAAAAATAAACAGTTGTTTATAATACTTTTCTGTGTTAAAAGAAGCAATGCCTGTATATTATTCATTTCTATTAATATTTTAATTATGCGGAAGTGAAGAATATTCTGTATATTTTGTATTGTTCCTTTGAACTTCTTCATTTTTAACATTTTGATGAAACTGATGAGGAGAAAATTGCGTTTTTCAATTTTGTCTGAATCGGAAGCGGAATTTTTTTTATTTTCAGCATTTTTATTCCATTAGAAGATAGAAAATTTTTGCATTTAATTTGATTCTCAATTGAAAGCGGTACTTCTTGCATTATTAAAATTTTCATTAAGCATGAAGAAAGGAAATTTTGGTTTATACATTTTTTCTAGATAGGGAGAAGAAATTTCTTTATTTCCAAGATTTTGGTTATTATTTAATTAAGTTGAACGGGAAAAGTTGGGATGAAAATTTATTTATTTTTATGAAAATTCGTCTTTTTGGTTAAATTGAATTGTTTTTTATTCAAAATGAAAGTACTTTTTTGCTCAAAGTTGAACTTCTTATTGATGATCAATTTCTTATGAATTCATTTTCTTGGTTTGAAGATTTATAATGGTAGAGATTTGGTCGAAAATTGTCGACAATTTTTCGTTTTTGGTAAAAAAAATATATATATTCTGGTTGAAAATTCAACTATTTAGTTAAAAGTTATATATTTTGTTAAAAATTCTTCATATTAGTGGAAAATTAGTCTTCTTGATTCTCAATTTATTTTTTTTTTTGTCAAAAATGCAATTGTCTCATTGAAAATTCAACAGTTTTGTACAGAAAATTTAGAAAGCTGTTAGATAATTGAACTATCTGGTAGGAAATTTAACTGTTTTGAAGAAAATTAGTTTTTTTTATTTGGTCATTAATTTTTTTATTTTAAATTTAATAGTCTCATTTTTTCTTCAAGATTTATGTAATTTGTTGAAAATTGGGCTTTTATAGTAAAAAATTAATCTTCTTGGTTCTCAATTTACTCTTTATTTTTTGCGAAAATTCAACTGTTCTGTATAGAAAAGTCAACTACTTTCTGGATAATTAAACTACTTAGTAGAAAATTCAACTGGCTTGTAGAAAATTATTTCTTTTTAATTGAAAATTAATTTTTTTTTTAATGAAAATTCAATCATTCCATTTTTGGTTGAAAAATGATGTATTGTTTTCGAATTCGTCTCTTCTACTCTCAAATTAATTTGCTCCGCTTTGAATTCATCTTTTTTTGTTAAGAATTTAATTATTTTCTTGTAAATTCAACCATTTCTTCGTAAAATCTACAATTTGATAGAAAATGAAACTTTTGCAGAAAGTTAGATATTTGACATTAAAAATGATTTTTTTATAATAAGAACAACAAATATTCCACTTTATGTTAATAAATTATCTTTTATATTGTTATTCGTCTCGTTTAGTAAAAAATTAATCTTCTTGGTACTATTTTTTTTCTTTTGAAAATTCAATTAGTTCATTTTAAAATCTACTGTTTTGCATATAAAATTATTCTAATTGATAGATTTAACTATGTGGTAGAATATTTAATTGTTTTCGTGAAAAATTAATTCAATCAATCAATAATCAATATACTTTTTGACAATTGATTTATTTGGTTTAAAATTGATATATCTTGTTAAAAAATCGTGTGGTTTCTAGTAGAAAATTAATCTTCTTGATTCTAAATTTATCCTATTTGTTGAAAATTCAAATATTTCATTAAAAATTCAACTGCGTTGTGAAAAGTAATTTTTTTGTATTGAAAATTCTACTCTTTCGTAGAAAATGACTTTTTTAAAATATTAAATTAATTTTCTAATTGAAATTTAACCATTCCCTGTTTGGCCGAAAATTTTTGTAATTTGTTGAAAATTCTTCTTTTTGTTAAAAAAAACAATCTTCTTTGTTAAAAATTCAACAATTTTGTTATAAATTTACGTATATGTTTAAAAAATGAACTTTTTAAAACTTACCTTCTTGTTTGAAAATTTAACCATTAGGTTAAAATTTTATGTATTTTTTAAAAATTAGTATTTTTCATCAAAAAAAATACAAAATTGATCAACAAAATTATTCGGTAAAAATGACCTAAATAGAGTATTGTGGAAATAAAAAGTTACGAAACCTTAAAAAGGGGAAGTTAATATTAAAAAATGTTCGAAAGATTTATGTTATTTATGTAAACCTCGAAAATAATTAATTAAAAATTAATGATTTGCAAATGCTGCATCGCGCTTTTCAAAATTACCTAATTCTATTGTAAAATGAAAATTAAATAATTATAACAAGTTTAATTATTAATAGAGAACTTTGTCAGGATATAATAATAATGTTCACTAGCAAAGTTATTAACTGCATGTTAACAACTTTAATGAACTTTATACGATAAGATAATCACATATGAGAGGATAGAGAATAGAGAAGTTTATTTGTCAGCTTCACAGTCAGAAACAGTTTACCAAAGTTGAATCTAAAATTATGTATCAAATATTTTATCATGACAGTGTTAAAAGCAAAAGCATCTATTTATAATTATTTCAGGATGAAAACCACCTCACGTAAAAGCGGATTATTATTTTTTTACGTACTTATCGAGCCAGTGAGAGTAAAACGTGCTTAACCTCATTTAAAAAAATTATAAAATCTAAAATACCTCGTCATACGAGAACGGAATATAAGAGGTTTAAGCAAGTCTTTTTTTTAAGAAATTAAAAATTGCAGACATGTACTCAACCTAAAAACCATTTTTTATTTTTATTTTTTAATTATAGCCAGAAATAAAAGAAATTATATTTCGACAGAAAACTTTATGAACTAAAAAAAAAACAGTGGTCTGATTTATGATAAATAATAGAGGTT
Source organism: Acraspis erinacei (assembly GCA_035041075.1). NCBI lineage: Eukaryota > Metazoa > Arthropoda > Insecta > Hymenoptera > Cynipidae > Acraspis > Acraspis erinacei. The sequence continues at coordinate 8,377,467 of JAWWLR010000148.1, read as the reverse complement.
AGTACTATTCTTGCTATTAATAAATTTTTAGAAAACATCCATTGATTTAATATATTGTAAAAAAATTCTAGTGAATAAAACACTCTAATCGTAAAAAATGGGGCTACATTTCATTTTTGAAATTCACACGTCACGATAGCAGAGAAGAAACTTTTTTTGTTTGAACTGTGTAAGCGAAGTAGACAAATAAAAAATGGTTTTAACTCAATTTTTTTTCCTGGTAGACAAAATCTGACAGCCCAGTTATATAGTGTTTGGTAACAAACCGCAGCTTCAGAGTGTTGAAGGAAAAATAACGACCATGCTTTTTTAGCAGCTTTCCGTTACAATTTTGTATGTAATGGTACTTTTAGTTTAATGGAAGCAACATCAAGTTTAGTTAAACAAATTGTTTGAAAATGTTGTAAATTTAAATGTGGCTTATACGTGTGGAAAGTAAAACGAAATTATTCGATTTTCAATTGAATGGGAAAAAATTATTTTAGATCAATTGAAAACATATTTTTTCTATTTTCATTAATTGCAATAAGTATAAAGAAATCATTTTTGAGAAAAAGAATATCGCTCTTATTTTATAATTATAGACTTTTAATTTTATGCATTCCTTTGTTATAAACAATTCACGATATTCTGTAAGTAAAATATAAATTGGATTGCCTTGGAGACCTAAAATATGAAAATTTATTTATTACTATAATTTATAATAGCATTAATTAAAAAATAAGTACCAGAATAAAATTGGTATTGTATTGTTTTTTCATCATTATTTCATATATAATATTTACAGAAGTGGACTAGGATTTAATATTGTTTCAAATACTTCAAAAGGCTTTAGAAACTTTAAGAAATTTGAGTGAGATTGAAAAGAACTTCCAAAACTTCATAAAGATTTTAAAGAATTAAATAGAATTTAAATGCTTTCAGGTTTTTTTTTAATTTTAGGGTTTCAATTCTTTTAACTTTGTATCATTTTTAAGGATTTTAGATATGATTTATAAGATGCGTATTTCTTAAGATTACAATTAATTTAATATTTTTTAGTTAACTAAAGATTTCAGGATATTTTTAAAGATTGTTAAAAATATTTAAAAACTTTTTTTCCACAATATTTAACAATATTCCCAGGAATTATGAATTTGAAAGGATTTTAAAGATTTTAGGCTATTTTTAAAAATGCCAAGGAATTTCCAAGATATATTTTAGGGTACTCTAAAATATTTTAAGTGATTTTTAATTTTGAGCATTTAAAATATTTTAGTTATTTTTCTAGAGATTTGAAGTAATTTTAAAGTTATTTTGAAGTACTTTTACAAGTTCGAAGAAATGTTCAGGATTTATTTTAGTATATTTTAATGGAGTAAAATTAATTTTCAAATTTTAAGTTCTTTATAGAAATTTTAGGGTATTTTTCAACAATAAAAGAAAATAAAAAATTACCATACGTTAATCAAAAATATTTCCAGGAATTATAAATTTTTAAATATTTTAATGACTTAAGGGTATTTTTAAAAATTCAAAGCAATTGCAATTTTCAAAGGATTTACAATATTTTAGCATTAAAAAAATCCAACGAATTTTCAATAGATTTCAAGAAATGGAAGGAATTTCAAAGAATTTGAAAGATTTTAAGGTATTTAAAAAGATACCAAAAAATTTCCAACAGGGTATTTTTTAGAGATTAGAAGAAATTTTTCTGTTTATTTAACGCATTTTAAAAGGTTTAAAGGAATTTTCTTAATAGATTTCGAGAAACGAATTTTTAATAAATTTCAATAAATGAACAAATTTCATATCATTTAAAACATTTTAGGATATTTCTGCAAAATCAAAGAAATTTATAAATTATCTTACAGTAATTATGGAAAATATTCCCATGAATTATGAGTTTCAAAGGATTTTTATAATTTTAAGTTATTTTGAAATATTTCAAGGAATTTCTTAATTATGTTACGATAATTAGCAATATTCCCAGGAATAATGAATTTTAAAGTATTTGAATGATTTTTGGGTATTTTTATGAATTTAAAGTCATTTTCAAATGAATTAATATATTTTAGGTTATTTTTGAATAATTTCAACGAATTTTCGAAAGATTTCAATCAATGGAACGAATTTCATAGAATTTGAAAGATTTTACGATATTCGAAAAGATTACAAGAAATTTCCAAGATCGATGTCAGGGTAGTTTAAAAGATTTGAAATAATTTTGAATTTTAAAGAATTTAGAATATTTTAGGTTCTTTAAAAGATTTAAAAAAATCCAATTTTAAAATATTCCCAAGATATTAGTTTATTTTCAAAGATTTTCAGGAAATTTCCATAGATTTATTAAAATCGAAGGACATTCAGAGGATTTTAAGTTATTTTTTTAAGATTCCTAAGAATCTTAAAAGTTATTTTAAGGTATTTTAAAAGCTTCGAAGAAATTTTCAAGGGATATTTTAGGATAATTTGAATGATTAAAATTAACTTTAACTTGTATAAAGATTTTAGGGTATTTTTAAAGAATCAACCAAATTTGTTAATTGTCTTTTAGTCATTGAAAATATTCCCAGGAATTATGAATTTAAGAATGGTTGAAAAGATTCCAAATAATTTTCAATTTCAAATTTTCAATAGATATTAAGAAATTTTCAGCGGTACATAAAAATATTCTAAGTAATTTTCAGCTTTAAAGGATTTAAAATATTTTAGGATAATTCGAAGTATTCCACCGAATTGACCAAATATTTCTATAAAGGGAAGGAATTTTAGAAAAAATTTGAATGATTTAAGCCTATTCTGAAAGATTCAACGGACTTCTCATGATTTAAATGAAAAATTTGAATGATTTAGGGTATTTAAAAATATTTAAGAGGATTAGAAGGTTCCTAGAAATTTTCAAGTTTTCTAAGGTATTTTAAAAGATTCCAAGGGATTTTTGAGGGCATTTGTACGAATTTTTATTAGATTGTAGTGAAGGGAAGGAATTTCAAGAGATTTAAAAAATTTAGGGTATTTTGATAGCTTTGAAGGAATCTTAAAGTTGTTTTAAAGTATTTAAAAAGATCATTGGTAATTTACACTTTCATAGTATAAGAAATATTTCAGGGTATTTTTACAGATTCGAAGGAATTGTAAATTTCAAAAAATTTAATATGTTTCAATGTATTTTAAAACTTCATACGAATTTTCAATTGATTTCAATAAATGGAAAGAATTTCAGAGAACCTGTAAAATTTTAGGGTATTTATTAAGATTTGAAGGAATTTTTAATTTAGGGTGTTTCAAATATTCCAAAGAATTTTTATTAGATCTCAATTAAAAAAAGGAATTTTGAAAAATTTCAAGGAATTTTCAAGTTATTTCAAGACATTTAAAAAGATACTAAGGAATTCGAAATAATTTTTAGGACATTTAAAAAGCTTAGGACTAATTTACATTTTCAAAGTATTTGAAAGATTTTATGATATTTTTACAGGTTATCAATATTTACAAATATTACAAACAATTTACATATTCAAAGTATTTAAAAGATTTCAGGTTTTCTCTTAAAGATTCCATCAAATCTTCAATTTTAAAAGATTAAAAATATTTTAGGGTTTGAAAAGGTTGCCTCAGGGCATTTTTAAATATTGAAAAAAAAACTTTCAAGGTTTTTCCACGCTATTGAACAATATTCCCAGGGGTTTTGATTTTTAAACGATTTCAAAGACTATTAAAAAAACTATTAAAAATTAAAAGCTATTAAAAAAACAAGGAATTTGCAAGGACTATTTTAGGGTACTTTAAAAGATTTGAAGTAATTTTCAATTTTCAGAATTTAAAATATATTAGGGTATGTCAAAAGATTCCAACGAATTATCGATAGATTTTACCAAGCGGGAAAAAATCAGAATGTTGGAAAGATTTTAGGTATTTTTAAACAATAAAAATCAATTTAAAATTACCTTTCTTTATCACAAAAATTTCTAGGAATTATAAATTTTAAAGTATTTTAATGATTTTAGGGTATTTTTAAGGATTCCAAGGAATTTTGAATTTCAAGGGATTTACAATATTATTTCAGAAAAAAAATTTCTACGAATTTTCAGTAGATTTCAAAAAATGGAAAGAAAGACTTTTTTAGGGTATTTTTTAAGACTAAAAAAAAATTTAATTTAGGGTATTTCAAATATTCCAACGAATTTTTATTAGATTTCAATTAAGAGAAGGAATTTCTAAAGATTTGCAACATTCAGGATATTTTGAAAGATTTCAAGGAATTTTCCAGTTATTTTAATGTATTTAAAAAGGTTCTAAAGAATTCGAAAGAATTATTGTAAAACATTTAAAAAGCTTTGGAGTAATTTAAATTTTCAAAATATTTGGAAAATTTTATGATATTATTAAATATTCCAAAGAATTGTGATTTTCAAAGAATTAAAAAAATTTGAATGTTTTATAAAATTTAACAAATTTATAATAGTTTTGAATAAACAGAAATAATATAAAAGTATTTGATAGATTCTAGAGTATTTTATAAGATTTCAAGGAATTTTAAAGTAATTTTAAGCTATTTGAATATGTCACAAGAAATTTGAAAGATTTATTTCAAGACATTTAAAAAGACTTCCATGATATTTTTAAAGATTCCAAGGAATTTGAAAGAGATTTCAACAAAGATCCAACGATTTTAATTTTGCTATAAGATTTTTATTTCTGAAGATTAAAATTAATTAAAAAAAGGCTATTTTTAAAAAAAGTCAAGTAATTTCCAAGTAGTATTTTAAGCTATTTCAAAATATTTTAAGTAATTTTCAATTTTGAGAATTTAAAATATATTAGGGTCTCTCAAAAAATTCCAACGAATGCTCAATAGATTTTAATAATTGGAAAAAATCTCAGAGGATTTGAAAGATTTTAGGGTATTTTTAAACAATTAAAGAAATTTTAAAATTACTTTCCGCTAATTAAAAATATTTCAAGGAATTATGAATTTTAAAGTATCTTAATGATTTTAGAGTATTTTTAAGGATTCCAAGTAATTTTAAATTTCAATGTATTTACAATATTTTATCATTAAAAAAATTCCAATGAATTTTCAATAGATTTAAATAAATGGAAGGAATTTCAAAGAATTTGAAAGATTTTAAGGTGTTTAAAAAGATTCCAAGAAATTTCTAAGCGCTATTTTAGGGAAGTTAAAAAATTGTAACTAATTCTAAATTTCAAATAATTTATATTATTTTATGGTATTTTAAAATACTTAAACGGGTTTTCAATAGAATTGAATACATTGAAAGGATTTTAAAACATTTGAAATATTTTAGAGTATTTGTTAAGATTCTAAGGAATTTTAAATTTAGGGTATCTAAAATATTTCAACGAATTTTTATTAGATTTCAATTAAGAGAAAGAATTTTGAAAGATTTCAAGGAATTTTCAGTTTAAAAAAAATTGAAATATTCCGAGTTTTTTTTAAACATTCCAAGGAACTTTAAAGAGGTTTAAACAAAGTTTCAAGAGTTTTAATTATTTTTCAGAATTAAAAATTTTTTAACTCGAATTTTAAAGAATTGCCTGTATTTTCGGATTGTTAAATAACAAAATAAGGGGGATTTTGATCATTTTTTATTTTTCAATTATCTTCAATTTTTGCAAAAAGTAAATAGCATATTATTCGAGAAAATACACTAATTAAGATCCTGTAATTAAACAAATTATTATTAAATATTATTTTAGATTATACACATAAATATGACTCTTTAAACCCTTTTTAACTTTTGATTTCCGGGTCGTTTAGAAATCTGTCGTCACATGAACGGTTCAATATTTGCATCTAAAGAAATGCTGTTTGAAGTCAAATTAAATGCTAATTCAATGAAAATGAATTCTGTCCAAATTAAAGATTCATAATATTCCAAGCATTTCTGAAATTTATTTCTCTTAAAAAATTGTTTTCCTCTGAGATGTTTTCTTCTATTCATTAAGCACATACGTGCTATTTTTCATTCCCGTCTCATCGATTTAAATTTATCGTTAATAGTGCCTTTTTGAATTTTCATATCTTAAAATTAAAAATTGAGAATTTCAAACAGAATCTTATGAAAATTGAGTGTAGATTTCAAACTAAACAATATATATTTTTTTTTATTTTATAATTTGTAAATAAAAAACACAGTATAAATATAAATTAAAAATTAAGAAGCTTCAAATAAAAATAAAAAACTTTTCAAATATAATTTGCGCAAACTTATCTACTTTGTTAAATATTCCATTTCCTAGCGGTAAACTCATATTTAGAAAAAATCCATTTCTTGGTTTAAAAAATTAAACATTTTGTTGCAAAAGATTTTTCTTATAGAAAATAATTTTTCACTTCTAAAATACAATATTCCATTTTGGGTTGAAAATTTTTCCTTTTGAGTAAAAAATCCAACTATTTGGTAAAAATTTACGTATTTTCATAAAAATTCATCTTTTTTAGTGGAGCTTTTTATCAATATTCTGTTGCTTTTCAGTTAAAATTAGCCTTTTTTCAACCAAAGTTAAACTGCTTTCTTGTAAATTCAGTTTCTTTGGATGAAAATTGATCGAATTTGTTAAAAAAATTCCTTTGTTTTACGGGGCTTGAAAAACGATTGTTTTAACTGAAAATTTAACTATTTGGTAAAAAATTCAAGACTTTTGTTGAAAATTATCTTATTTTAACAATTGAAAATTAATTTTTTTAACTACAAATTTAACTATTCCATCGTACTTTGAGAATTTGTGCAATCTTTTCTAAATTCTTCTTTTTTGGCAAAACAAAAATAAATTTCTTGATTGAAAATTACACTATTTGGTGAAAAATTCATGTACCTTGTTAAAAATGTGCTCTTTTTGACGAAAAAATATTAGTGCTCTTGTTAAAAAATACAACGATTTGTTTACGGATTTATGTATTTTGTTTCATCTTGTTAGTTTATAAATATCTAACGGCATGGTTATAAATTTATATTCTTTTCTCAAAATTCAATTATTTCATTGAAAATTGAACTAATTGTATAGAAAGTTCGGTTCTTTGTACTGGAAATGGGACAATTTGGAAGAAAATTCAACAGTTTTGTAGAAGAATAGTTTTTAATATTAATTTTTAATGTGGAAATTAAACTGCTTCATTTTCTGTTACATATTGCTCTTTTGAATTTAAACTTTTTTTCTTGGTAAAAAAATTTAATTTCTGGGTTGAAAATTTAACTATTTTGTAGATAAATAAACTTCTTAGTAGAAAATTCAACTATCTTGTTGGAAAAAACTTTTCCTAATTGAAAATTCATTCTTAAAAATTTTTCTTGTTTAGTGAAAAAATTTAATTTTTGCCAAATATTCATCCATTTGGTTAAAAATGCATCTATTTTGTGGAAAATTTGTCCTTTTAAGTAGAAAATTATTCTCCTTGGTTGAAAATTCATATTTCTTTTAAAGTTCAAATATTTGATTGAAAATTCAAATGCTTCTATAGAAAATTGGTCTTTTCATCTTGAAAATTCAACAATTTCTTAGAAAATTCAACTGTTTTGTTGAAAACTAGTTCCTTTTTAAATTAATTTTGTACGATAAAAATTTAAATGTTCCATTTTTTGTTAACTATTGATCTCTTAATTTAAAAATATAACTATTAAGTTAAAAATTGATCTAATTTATTAAGAAATTGTCCTTTCTGGTATAAAATTAATTTTCTTAGTTGAAAACTGAACTACTTCGTTAAAATGAAAGTTTTTTGTAGAGAATTAGATTTTTTCAAGTTTTAAAAATAACCTTCTTGGTATAAAATTAAATTATTTAGTTAAAAATTGAACTTTTTCCAGAAAACTCGACTTTTTGGTTACATATGCAATATTTTGGATGATATATTTTTTCTTCATTGATAAAAAATATTTTTTTGTGAGGATTCAACTATTTTGTTAAAAACTTTTCTCTCAAAATACAATTCAACAGTTTTTCTTTTAACTAAAAATCTAATTTGTTGAAAGTCAGACAACATTGTATAATTCGGAAGTAGCAATAAGATCCATTTTTGAATTTTCATTCTTTAAAATTAATGATTCTAAATAAAATCTAATAGACATTGAATCGAAATTTCTAGTTAAATAATCAACATTTTTTTATTTTGGAACTATTTAATCAAAAACGCAATTAAATTTTTTTTAATTAAGCAATTCAGAATCGAAATCATTGCTCTCAAAACTGAAACTTTGCATTTGTGACTATCAAAATTTCGACTTTTTATTAATTTTTTTAAATTATATAATTTTATTAAGAATAGAATTGCTAAGAAATATAGAAATGATAGCTAAAGTAATAAGCTTTTAAAATGTAATATTCACAAATTTTAGGCGTTCTCAGAGAATAATTAAATATTTAACGATATTTTTGGCCCATTTAAAAACAAAGAACTTTGCTGAAACCTGAAGCTTTTTTATTTTTTATTATCCGCTATTAAAATAGTCTCTTCACTCTATTCTATTCTTTGTCATCAAGTCAAATTACTCTCAACTTCTTGCCAGAAGGCAAAAAGACTTGGCTACGAGAAGTTCTAAGCCATTAAATCTATGTTAGATTGAAGATTTAAAGCTTTCCTCATGGAATATTTTTTGTAAATATGAAACAGTAGTTTTTTTCCACTCGATTTTGAATAATTTCGGCTATTAAAATCTACTTAATTACAAAAATGAATATAAGTTTAAACTTCAATTTTTACAAAAAAGAAATTTAGTTACCTAAAGGATGCAAAGGAAAAGTCTTTCATACGGTTTTTGTTTTTATAATTTAACTTGAAATAACAACCGAAAAAGATTTCAAAAGCATTTTAAATTTTAAGATTGAAATTGTGCTTAAAATTATTTTCAAATAAACAAATTATTCTTGACTGAAACCTTTAATTGTAAAATCTAAGACCTCTGAACTATGTTTCTCTTAAATATTTATTTACGTTCGATCAAATCAAAAAGATTTTTTTAATTTTAATTAAAAATATATAAAACTGCTTGGAAAATAATAATTAATTAATAATTTGAATAATAATTTTACTTCGTGGAATTTAATGAATTCTGAGAACTCGCTGAAATCCAAGGAATTCAAAATAATGCAAAGAATTAAATAGAATTCAGCAGAACTGAAGGAGTTTAAGAATATCTACCAATTATAGGAATTCCAGAACTCATGGAACTCAAAGAATTTGAGGAATTAAAACAATCAAGTATTTCGAAGAATTTGAGGAATTCAAATAATTTATCGCATTCAAAGAATTCACGAGTTTTCAGAAGAATTCAGTCGATTTAGAGAATTCAAAGAATTTAAGAAATTTATAATATTCAAGCAATTTGGGGAATTCCGAATATTTAGGGAATTAACGATATTCAAGGATTAAAGAGAATTTTGGAAATTTCATAGAACTTGAGAAATTCAAGGAATTTACAGAATTCAAAATATTAAAGGAATTACGAAGAATAAAATATTTGTAAGAAAATTGATGAATTAAGGAAATAAAAAAATTCAGAATATTTAAGGGAATTCAGGTTATTTAGAAAATTCAAAGAATTTCATACATTTATAATATTTAAAAAATTCTGAAAATTCAGAATATTCAAAGATTTGATCAAGAACAGAGTATTCAAGGAATTCAGAGAACTCCGAATATTTTAGGAATTAAGTTTATTTGCCTATTACAGGGAATTATGAAAATTGCAGGGAATTCAAGTAACTTAGAGAATTCATCGTATTTAATGAATTCAGATGAATTGAACGTATTAAAACAATTATGAATTCAAGGTATTCAAAGAATTCTCAAGATTTAAAGGAATTCAAGTAATTCAGAGAATTCAAAGAACTTCAAAAATTCAGAGTATTTCAGAAATTGAGAGAGTTCAGCATATTTAAGTATTTTAAGGAATAAATAGAATTCGCGAAGGCCCGAGAATTCTGAATGTTTAAAGAATTCAGGATAGTCAACAATTACGGGGAATCCTGAGAATCTTTGAGATCTTTTTCAGGTAATTTAGAAAATTTCTTACAATGAGAATACTTAATGATTTCAGCAAATTCAAGGATTTTAGAAAATTCTATGAATTTAGAAAATTTAGAACATTCAAGGCTTGTAGGGAATTCTGTAAATTTCGGAGAGTTCAAGAAATGTAGAGAATTCAGAATATTTGAAGAATTCAGTGGAAATAATTTAGAAAGTTTATCAATTCAGGGAATATATATTCAAGGATTTTCGCGCATTCAGAGAATTCCGAATATTAAGGGAATTGATGATATTCAAGGATTACAGAGAATTTTTGAAATTTCAGAGCATTTGTGGAATTCAAGGAATTTACAGAATTCAGAATATTAAAGGAATTTCGAAGAATAAAATATTTTAAAGATAATCCATGAATTAAAGAAATCCAAAAATTCAGAATATTTAAGAGAATTCAGGTTATTTAGAGAATTCAAAGAATTTCATAGATTTATAATATCCAAAAAATTCAGACAATTCAGAATATTCAAAGATAACTTAGACAATTCAAAATATTTAATGGATTCAAATGAATTGAAGTAATTTAGAAAAGTTTATGAATGCAAGGACTTTAAAGAATTCAGAAGATTTAAAGAAATTCATGTAATTTAGAGAAATCAACAAATTTAAGAAATTCTGAATTTTCAAGGTTTTCATGAAATTCAGAGAATTGGGTGAATTCTGAAAATTACGAATATTCAAAGAATTCACAACACTTCAGAATTAGAGGGATTCTTAGAATTGTAGTGAATTTAGGAAATTCAAGACAGTCAAAGAATTCAGAATATTGAAATAATTCAGATAAATTCAAAGTATTTAAGAAAGTCTAGGAATTAAGGCAATTCAAAGAATTAAGAAGATTTAAAAAATTTAAGCCGTTATAAGAATATTTAAACTTTGTCCAGAAATTGAGAATATTCAGGGAATTCAGGTAATTCAGAATATTCAAAGATTCCGGGAAATGAAGAGAATTCGAGAAATTCAGAAACTTCCGAATATTCAAGAAATGTAGGATATTCAAGGATTATAGAAAATTCTACCAGGGAATTTCAATGAATTCAGAGAATGCAGATTATTTAAATAATTCAGTTGAGTTGAAGATATTAAAACAATTATGAATTCAAGAAATTCAAAGAATTCTGAAGGTTTAAAGGAATTCCAGTAATTCAGAGAATTCAAAGGAATTCAGAAATTCAGAGTATTTCAGAAATTGAGAGAGTTCAGCATATTAAAGTATTTTTAGGAATAAATCAAATTCGAGAAGGCCCGAGAATTCTGAATGTTTAAAGAATTCAGTATAGTCAACAATTACGGGGAATCCTGAGAATCTTCGAGATCATTTTCAGGTGATTTAGAAAATTTCTTACAATGAGAATAATTAATGATTTCAGCGAATTCCAGGAATTTAGAGAATTCTATGAATTTGGAAAATTCTGAATATTGGTAAATTTAGAACATTCAAGACTTGTAGGGAATTCTGCAAATTTCGCAGATTTTCGAGTATTCAAAGTTTTTCTAGAAATTTTGAATATTCAAGAATTTCAGGGCATTCGGAATAGCCAAAGATTTCAAATGATTCAGAAAATTCTATGAATTCAGAGAACTCCAAATATTAACTGAATTCAGGATATTCCAGAATTATAGGGAATTCTAAGAATTTTACAGCATTTGGGGAATTCGAAGAACTTTCTAGAATTCAGAATATGTTGAGAATTCAAAAGAATTTTAGAAATTCACGAAATTTAAAAAATTGAAGTAATTTTGGCAACTTCGAATATTTAAGGAATTCAGAGTTTTATGGGGATTCAGAGTATTCAGTTAATTCAGAATATTTAAGGATATCAGGGAATCTAGAGGAATAAAAAATTTCATAGAATTCAGTGATTCAGAGAATTTAAGGAATTCGAAGATTTTCAGGAAATCACAGAATGCGAGGCAATTAGAATATTCAAGAAATTCAAGAAATTTCGAATATTTGAGGATTTAAAGGAATTCAAAGCATTTAAGGGATTTCGGAACTTTTAAGAAATTCAAAATATTCTAAGAATTCAGAGAAGTCGAAAGTATAAAGGATTTTAGAGAATTCAAGGAATTCAGAGATTTTTTCAGATGCACAGAATTCAAGTAATTCGGAGAATTAAGGGATTCAAGGAATTCGAAGAATGAAGGAATTCTGTGAATTTAAAGAATTCAAGACTTTTCAGAAATTCACAGAATGCAAGCAATTTAGAATATTGAAAAAATTCTGGGAATTTCGGATACTCAAAGGATTCGAAGAAATTTAGACAAATTAATGATTTTGGAGAATTGAAGTTTTGAATTGAAGTTTTTTTCGCGATAAATAAACATGTTTGCTTTTAATTATATTTTATAATTTTCTAGAAATTCAAATTTAAAAATTCTCAATTTTTAACGCTTTAAATTCCAAAATTATTTAAATTGACAAACTTCAGAACATCGCAGCATTTGAGTTTTGATTTATTAAATGATTCAACTAATCTTTGATATTAATTTGTTTGTAAACTAATTTTTAAACGATACCATTGTAAAAGATTTAAAAATATATCCAAACCATTTTCAATATTTCGATACAAGCTTTCAATTCAAGATTGTTCAATGAAATATTTAAAAAGCAGAAAGTCTAAAAACATTTATAATATTAGAAATTATTTTTGGTACAATAAACTAAGAATGTGAAAAACTCCTCTCATAATTGTAATTAAACCAAATTTTATTTGAAAAAATATTAGTTTTCAATTATTATTTTCATTTTTTGTACAATTTCGATGATTTCTAATTAACTTCAAAAAATTTTATATATTATGCATTTAAAATTATTATTTTTTATTTTACTTATGCGCTTTTACACTGCAAATAATAAAACGAACCAACCAAAAAAATCAGGAATAAAACAGTATCTCTGTGAAAACATACAGAATATTATTAACAGTTGTAAACAATAAATTCAATCTTTTTACGAAGTTTTTCATTTGAATGTGGAATTGTTTTTGTTGTAGGAAACTTTTCCAAAACATTACTCCTACAATGGCATACGATACATTTTACTAACTTTACAACAGACGCGAAATACAAAACAATAAAGCATTGTGCTATATGGAAATATAACCAATTTTTTTTACTTTTTGTTATATTTCAACTGGATTGACATTTGCTATTGTTGCCGCTTTCATTTTGATCATAAAATCACTGTTTACAGAATATTTATTCTGTCTAAATTTTTTTTTAACATTACAGAATAAGCTCTGAATATTTGTGTAAAGAAATTATTTTAAGTGTAAGGGTTATTGCCAAAAAGTTGTAAAATTCGGACTTTGACTTTTTTAAATGGGTCCTTTAAAAAAAAATGAAGTATTTCTTTGGTAAATCTTTTAAATCCAAAAAGGAACGAACACAGTGAAAATAAATTTTTAAACAAAACTTAGATTCGAAGTAAATCTCATTAGTTAAAAATTGAACATAATTGTTTGAAATTGTTTGAACTTCATCAAAATAATTCATAATCGCATAAATAATTCGCAAAATTATGTTTTTATTAATTTGTCAATTTTTGTGCACGAGTTTATATTTCGGGATATATCACCGAGTAAAAATTTGAGCTGTATTTTAATTCAAAATTTATAAAGAAAACCAAGTTAAATTTTGAAACGTTGCCAAAATTTACTTAGATGTAAGTACTTTATCCTGGAATTATTTTTAAAAAACCTGTTAAATCATGGAAATGGGTGAAATGACCGAGACTTGAATTTCAAAAAATTTTGGCGCGGATCCAAAATATTCAATAATTATAGAAAACATTGAGTAGCACTTTTAGAAATATTTAATAATTTTTTTAAATTATTTTTTTGAAAGTGTTCAAGTAACAACTTTTTTTATATTTCCTGAATGTGACTTCTTAATTTAGAAAAATGAGTACTTTGGAACACTTTTAAATAATTTTATATGTCAGAAAGAAGTTTGAAATTAAAGAAAAAATTGCAGAAAAATGCAAAATTTATTTTTAAAAAATTAATTAAATTCATTCAAAAAGATCTATATTTTTTAATTAAAATTTTAGTGCAATTATGGAGTATTAGATTTTTTTAAATAAACTAAGCTATATTGTCATATTTTTAAACTTTAAACCTATTGTTTAAAAACAAATTTACAAAAAATTACATTTTTTATAGAAACATTTTTTTCTTTCTCTCAACTCTTATAAATAATTCAAGTTGATAAATAAATAATTGAATCCTTTTTTCTGGAAATTCTATTTTTTCCAATTATAGCTTATTAGCCTTACTAAATAGCAGAATATTGTCAATAATTAACATTTAGATTTTTTATTAATAATTTGTATAAAAAAATAGAACATTTTCATCTATTTTTCTAAGAAAAAATGATTTGTTATACGCATCAGAATAGAATATTTATCTTAATATAAATAAAAAATTGTGGATTTTAGTAAGTCTGATAAATTATTTGACAGGCTATATAAAAATTTTCTATTGTTGAGGCTAAATTATTATTTTAAAAATAATAAATATTTAATTTTAACAACTTTCTGAAATTTAGTAAGTCTAAGAAAGTATTTTGACTGTTATAAGATGAAATATAATTTTTTCGGTGAAAAATGGGTGAAGAGTTTTTACTTATCCACTTAAATTATTTACCATAATTGTAAGCTTTACGTGTTAACAATATGTTATATATTTTTATTTTTTATTTTTCAGGCTATCGATATATACTGGACAGAAAAAATTATTTCCGCGAGAAAATAATTAAAAAATTATATGTTTAAATCAAATTATTTATAACAAGGATAAATAATAAATCTTAATAATATTTTGCAGATTTTTTGGTACAGATATTGTTAATTTTTCCCGTACGAATAGTCTATTTTTCCGTACGAATATCGGGACTTGGAAAAGGGATTATTAGTAAATAATTTTGCATGAAAACTGAAAACTATGAGAACTTCGAAAATAAAATTGAATTTATTTGTCAGTCATAAAACAATTTATATAACCAATTTTTTCATTAAATTATAATTTTGTATATAATAATAATTTTAAATTCCAGCATTAGTGAAGCTTTCATTCTCAAATTTTCAGTTTGGTTTTTAATTAAAAATTTTTAAACTTCAATCGCCTTAAATTGAAAATTATTTCGATTAGTTATAAATTTTCAATTATTTAACTTTTAGCGCTTGTAATCAAAAATAATACAATCTCAACTACTTTGAATTTTAAATTATCCAATTTCCAAAATTTTCTTCCGGAAATATTTAATTTTTAAAGCTGTAAAGTTTCCTATTTTCAAGATTTTAATCTGGAATCATTCATTTTCGAGATTCTTCAATTAAAAATACAATTTTTCAATTTTGAAAGCTTTAAAGTAGAATTTATGTGCTTTTAAATCCTTTCGGAGGAAATTGTCCAATTTTACAAATTTTAGTCTGGATTTTTTTTAAATTTTGAGACCTTCCCTTTAAATTTTAAAAATCTGAAAAGTGCTTTTATTTTTAAATTATTCGAACATTTACAATTGCAAAAATATTCATTATTGCTTCTAACGGTTGCAAAGCTCTTTATAATCATAAAATTTGGTTAATAATGGATTTTTAAATTCTCTATATTTTCAATCTTATAAAATAAAACTCCAGGGACATCTTTTTTGAAAAATAATTATTCTTAACGAATTAATTTTTAAGATTAAAATTTAAAAATGCTTTAATTTTTAAACAAATTTTAGAACTATTTCATTTTTACCGATTGAATTTGAGTTATAAAATTTCCGAAATTTAAAATTCCTGAAGGATAAAATTTCCGAATTATGAAATTTTGAAATTATCAAAAGTGCAAATTGGAAAATTCTCAAATAATAAAATTCTTGACAGTTTATAATATAACCGAATTTGAAAATTCCCAAATAATAATAATAATATTCCGGAATTATGAAATATCCGAACTAGAAAATTCCCAAAATGAACAATTAAAATTTTTTCTTGTATAATTAAATAAATTAGTACGATAAAATTTTTGGATTGTATATATTTGGCAATTTTATAATGCGGCAATTTTTTATGCGAGAATTTTATTATTCGGATTTTGCAGTCGTACCAATTTCAAAAAATAAAATTACAGAAACATAAGAATCCCGAATCGGAAAATTTCAGAAAAGTTGATATTATTATCGAATTTTTAAATTCCTGAATAATAAAATTCCCGTCCATAAATTGCTGAACTATAACACAACCAACACATCTTCAAAATATCCGATTGTTTTTGATAATTATTATTTGTTAATTGAAAATATAATAATAACATATTCTGATACCAGAACAAATTTGATTTAATATTTAATTATTGAAATAAAAATTGGAATTTAAAATAGCAATACTTAAAAATAAAATACATTAACAATTAAAAAATGTTTTTGATCAAAATTTCTAATTAGAGTTTTGTCATAAACAAATCATATTGATCATAAAACAATTTCTTATTTGTTTCAACTAGGAAATTTTTTAATTCCGAAATTTTATTTTCAGAATTTTATTATTGGGGAATTTTCAAATTAGGCATTATTGTAAACGGTTCGGTTATTTTATTATTCGGGAATTTTCCAATTCGTATCTTTAATATTTTGGCAATTTTATAATTAAAAAAAAAAATTTTTTCGAATATTTTACCTTTTGGCAATTTTACCACATATGGAATATTGTTTTTGCGGGATTTTTTACTTTTTTTATATTACCGAATTTGAAAATTTTTCGACTAATCAAGTTCCTGCCAGAAAGTTGCCGAATTATAAAATTTCCAACACTGAAAAATTGACAAATTCAAATAATTTAAAATAATATTATACAATCTTTAAAAATTGATGGAGGCTTCTAAACACAATTCAGAAAAAAATAATTCAGTTTAAAATAGTTTATTTAACAGTAGTTATTTAAAGGTTTAGTTTTTCTTTCTCCTTAGGAAAAAGTTACAATTTTTATTTAATCCTATTGATCAAGGCCTCATTTTATTCTTCGAAGGATTCTCTAAATTTCTTTTGGGTTGATTTTATAAAAAAAAATATTTGTAAACAATCATAGTTTAAATTTTAATTAACACCACACAAATGGAATTGTAGAGAATCCTTCGAACAATAAAGTGAGGCCTTGATCATCAGGAATAAATAAGAATTGTAACCTTTCCCTAAAGAGAAAGCAAAAACTAAAATACTAAATAACTACTGTAAAATAAACAATTTTAACCTGAATTATTTTTTCTAATGCGCACTTAGAAGCTTCCGTCAAGATTTCCGGAAATAAATAATGGATATCTTCTTTTTTGATTTTATAAATAATTTTAAAGATTGGCGAATTTTGAGATTGATTGTACGGAGTGTACATCCTTAAATACATATTTTTATAACCAAAATTTCGTTCATTTTTCAATAAATATTTCTAATTATTTTTTACATTTAAAACAAAAATGCTTGAAAAAGAATAATTTCTCAATGCAAGATCTTTTAATGTCCAGAATATTTTTTAAATATTATTGTTCTTGTTCTGCAAATCTACTCCTTATATTATTATTTTTCACTCGGAAATATTTTTTTCAATTATTGATAGTATAAATTTAAACAATAATTTTTAAAAATACATAAATATCAAAAAATTTTGACCAAAATGTTTAATTATTGCATTGTAAACAAATAAATATGGTTGATGAAAGAATAATTATTTTAATTGTTTGAATTTGAGAATTTTCTAGTGTGACGAATTTTGCCGTATCAAATATTTTAGAATTCGACAATTTTCTGCCAGAAATATTATTATTCGGAAATTGTAGGAAATTTCATTATTCTAAAATCTTCTAATTCGGTATTATTGAAAATTTTCGACCCTGCAAAAGTTCCAAATTCGAAAATTCTCCAAGTTATAAAATTGCTTAAATATAAATTGCCCAAATGTGGACAATTAAAAAATTTTGTTTATTTAAAATGAGTTTTTAAAATAAAATAATATAAATATAGTTTTATAGAAGAGACTTTTGTTTAAGTTAAAATATTTTCGACATTTTTGTTTGAAGTTCAAATAAACATAATTTTAAAAATCCTTAAATACATATTTTTACGAACAAAATTTCGTTCATTTTTCAATAAATATTTTTAATTATTTTTTACATTTAAAATAAAAATGCTTGAAAAAGAATAATTTCTCAGTGCAAGCTCTTTTAATGTGCATAATATTTTTTAACGAAGTGTCTCGTCGTCCCGAAATTCGGGATGAATAGTCCAATATGTTTCATTAGCTGGGCTAGTCGTCC
>JAWWLR010000148.1:8347296-8359049 GCA_035041075.1 Acraspis erinacei | reverse complement strand
ATCCAGCGACCCAAACAACATATAATAAACATGGCCTGACATATAATAAACATAGTCGGACCCCAGACTCGAAAAAATATTTTATGAGTTTTTTAGAGGTTATGTCAGAACCCTGATGTGCTGGGGTTTTTTTGGACCTCGGATTCGGATTCAGCGGGTCAAAATCCATAGGAAAACATATGTCGCGTCCCCAGGTCACGACACTTTCTTTTTTTGTGTGGCTGTGTTATTGTTCTTGTTATGAAAATCTACTCCTTATATTATTATTTTTCACTCGGAAATATTTTTTCAATTATTAACAGTATACATTTAAACAATAATTTAAAAAAATACATAAATATAAAAAAATTGACCATAATGTTTAATTATTTCATTGTAAATAAATAAATATGATTGATGATAGAATAATTATTTTAACTGTTTAAATTTAAGAATTTTCTAGAGTGACGAATTTTTCCGTATTAAATATTTTATAATGCAACAATTTTCTTTCAGAAATATTATTATTCGGAAATTGTAGGAAATGTTATTATTCGAAAATCTTCGAATGCAGTATTATTGTAAATTTTCGACTGCAAAAGTTCCAAATTGGAAAATTATCCAAATTATAAATTTGCTTAAATATAAATTGCCCAAATGTGGACAATTAAAAAAGTTGTGTTTATTTCAAATGATTTTTTTAAATAAAATAATATAAATATAATTTTATAAAAGAGATTTTTGTTAAAGTTAAAATATTTTCGACATTTTTGTTTGAATTTAAAAAAATTTTTTTAAATATATATTTTTAGATAAATTTTTATTGTTGAAAATGTGCATTTTATATTTTCTTTTTTCAATTACGAAAAAGTTTCTCAAAAATCGAATTTAAATTTACAAAAAATAAAGAAAGCAGAAACTTTGCGATAAATTAGTGCTGAATCGAATCCTGCAAAGTTTGTCGGGAAAATGTTATTCCGTCCGGAGAGAATTGAAGGGAGAAGTTCTTTTTACGTTCGAGGCGTAGATGGTTTTGAATTTTTTTTTTTAGACAATTCGCATAGAACTATTTTAATTTTGAGTTTAAACAATAATTTAAGAAAACTTTAAATATTAAGGATCAAAATATGTTATCATTGTATTTTCAATAAAAAAATTTAATGATTAAACACTATTTTTTCAATTCTTTAAATTTGGAAAATTTATAATATCGAAATTTTGAACTTTTGTAAACTTTTTTGAATTTAGTAATATTATAAATTGTCGAAAAATTTATGATTCGAGAATTTCAAAATTCGGTAATATTATAAATTGTTCAGGAATTTTCGAAATTGGGAATTTTATATTCCGGCAGTTTTAAAATTTGGAATTTTCGGTCGGAAATATTACTATTCGGGAATTTTCAAAGTCAGACATTTTTAAATTCGGTAACATATTGAATTATTATAATAAAAAAAATTATAATTCGGAAATATGGTTTGGAATCTTTCAAATCTGAAAACATTTTAAACTATCGCAATTTTATTAATAATGAATTTTCCAAGTCCAGATTTCAATATTCCGGCAATTTCACAGTTTCGAAAATTTCGAATTTCAAATAGTTTCTTTTTCGTAAATTTCAGCGTCGCGAATTTTATTTTTCGGGATCCTTCAGTCACCCTTAATGTTTACCGTCTAAACTTTTATACTCTAATCTTATCATCCCTAATACATTAATCAAAATGCACACCTTGTATTTGAAAATATGTTCACTTTCCACCGCAAGGTGCTTAATTTTCTTGAAAAGAAGAAGGGCCTCTCCTCAGTAAATCCTTTTCCACGTTCCACTGAAATTTTGCCACGATCGTCTCGAGCAACTACACTCTTAATAAACTTGTTTCTCGTTAAAGAAAAATCCTGAACAAAAGTAAACTCCTTGATCACCTGACACAGTTCTCCAAACAGTTGCAATCGCCTCGGAAAAGTTTTTCTATCGCGTCAACGTCGATACGGCGTTCAAACTGTAAATAGAAGTGATCTAATCACCAGAAGTGATCAAACACGGGTCAGTGGCGGTTCATTTAACAGAGAATCAGGGATGAATCGTTCAGCAATTAATTGCGAAAATTAGTGTCCGCTCGACTTGATTGTAGCGATATCGTCACGTTGCGCACTCACGCTCGCGTAAACTGCAATTTCGAAAAGGTCATAAAGGTCCGGTGGTGCGCGGCGCGGCGCGGCGCGTTAAATGGACCGCTCGAGCTCGACGCTGATTCCGTCGTGCAATAGAAACACACTGACCGGTTCAGCCCTTCGCGCCGTATCAGGGGTGGAAAGGATCCGAGAGTGGGGGTCAGGGCTGGAAAAGAGGGGGTAGATCTCGCAGCATCGCAGCAGTGCTGAAGATTCTCCTGGTCCATACAGAATTTCGGGCTCTCCGCTTTATTAGATCATCTGATAATGTCACTGAGCAAGCAACCCTCGCGGAAAATAACAACCGTCTTTAATTGACCCTACATGTGGATAAGGGGCACTAGGGTCGTCCAAAACATCGATTTTGGAATTTTCATCATACCGAACAGTTTTGAACAGTCAAGTTCGAGATTAAATTAGATTCTGTGATATGTAGAACAAGGAAATAAGCAGCATCAGTTTGTTTATAAATTTAATTGAATATCATTTTCTTGGCATTCTTGAAAAAAATTAAGATTTTTTTTAAAGATTGCAGATGTATTGAAAAAGAATCCAGTACATTTTTTAGATATTGTTTTATTTAAGAGTGTTTTACAATATATAAAAAAATGTAAATCTCTTTAAAGGATATGTAAAAATTTTTCAAAAAAAAATTTCGTTTAATTTTTCCAGAAATCTTAGAAAGATTTCTTGTTCCCTTCAAAAGTTTTAAATAGTTTTTATAAACTCGTTTAAATATTTGCAAGGTTTAAATTATTTTTTAACCTTTTAAAAACTTCTCAATTTTAATAAAACGTACGAGTTTTAGAGTTTTTTCCTAAAGTTAATGTTTTAAACAAAAAGTCATTTTCAAATTTCTCCGTTATCTTAAGATAATCTACGTTTTGTTTAAAGTTACTTTGAAATCCTTTCCAGTTTTCAATTATTTTTTAATCTTTTTAAAACTTCTAATTATCTTTTAAACTTAATCGGATTTTTTTGTTGATTTTGTAATTTGCCAAAACTGAATAATTTTCCTTAAAAATCTTTAATAATCTTTTTTTTGTAATTTTAGGACATTTTAAGAGTTTTTTTATTTTCTTCGACTTTCTCTTAAAATTGATGATCAAAGGTAAAAATTATTTGAAATTTTTAGAAAATTTTGTTATTCACTCGAAAAAATTCTAAATTCTTTAAAAGCTTATAAATTTTTTGTTCGGAATATTGAAACATCTACATTATGTACATTTGTTCTAAATTTTTAAAAATCTTTTCATGTTTTAAATTAATTTTGAATTTGACTAAAACTTCTAAATTTAAAAAAAATCATATCAGTTTCAGATTTTTTAAACATTTTTTTAAATCATTATTTTAAATAAAACGTAATTTGAACATTTTTCCGTTACCTTAAAAGAATTTTTTATTCCCTTCAAAACTTTCAATATTCTCAAATAACTTCTACATTTTTTGTTGAAAATCATTTTAAAAATCGATATTTTCTTTAAGATTTTTTTGAAATCCTGTCAAATTTTAAATTATTTTTTAATCTTTTTAAAACTCCTAATTATGTTTCTAACATACACTTTTTTATTTTGTAATTTGGCAAAACTAAAAAATTTGCCTCAAAAATCTTTTATACATTTTTCTTTAAATTTTAGGACATTTTAAGAGTGAAAAAGTTATTTTGAATTGTTTTAACTTTGTTTTAAAATTGATGGTTACACTTAAAAATCGTTTGAAATTTTTTCAGAAATCATTAGAAAATTTTGTTTTTTCTTCGACAAAATTCAAAATTCCTAAAAAGCTTCTAAACTTTTTGTTTGGAATCTTAAAAAATCTACATCTGTTTAAAAATATTTTGGAATCGGTTCCAGTTTTAAATATTTTAAATCTTTTCAAAAGCTTCTCTTGAAGTTAATTTTACGCCATAAAGTTTCTTTTTAATTTTTAATTTTTTTTTAAACTTCTCAATTTTGTGTTCAAAATGTTCAAAAATCTGCATTTTGCTCTCAATTTTCGTATTCTAAGAGAATTTTCTATTCGCTTAAAAGCTTTCAAGATTCGTAAATAACTTAGACATTTTCTGTTGAAATGTTGGTAAATCATAAGAGTTTTCAATATATAGTTTTCAATAAAATTAATTTATAGCAATAAAATTTTCTTTTAATTTTCCTAGTAATCTTAAGAATTTGATCATTTCCTTTAATATTTTAAAAATTCTTATGAAGCTTAATTTTTGTTCAAAATATAAAAAATGTAAATTTTGCAGCAAAATTTTAGAAACTCTTTCAAGTTTCAAATTATTTTTTACTCTTTTCAAATTTCTGAATATATTTTAGGCTTACTCAATTTTAGAAATTTTTAATTTTTACACTTTTCTTACATAATTGAAATATTTTTCTTTAAAATTGTTTACACTCTTATGCGAAATTTTTGGAAATTACAGCGGTCTTAGAATTTTTTTTAATTCACTATTAAAATCAATGTTTTGTATACAAAAATTATATGCATTCTTTTAGAAATTTTAATAGACTTTTTGTTCCTTTAAAAACTTTCAAAATTTATAAACGGCTTATAAATTTTTGTTCAAAATGTTTCAAAATCTACATTTTCTTTTGAATTTGATGAAATCTTTTCAAGCTTTAAATTATTTTTTATTATTTTAAAAGTTTATTTTCAAAATATTTGTGTTTGCATTTTTGAAGACAAATTTTAATATAAAAATTTTCTTCATTTATATATAGAAATAATTTCCATTCGGTCAGAATAATTTACAAAAAAGGTTATTACGTTTTAAGTCAATTAATCAACAAAAGTTCTATTTAGTAATTTTAAGAAGGAGAATTTATTATTTAAACCGTTTTATAAATAAAATCTAAGTTTGGGTATTTTTTGACGTATGGGGTCAATTTTTTTGCAAAACATTCTTATAAATTTTCAAATGATCATAGTGAAGAGTCATCGGACAGTGATCAACAACAACAGTCAACTTTTAACCAAATAGTTTAATTTTTAACGAAAAAGAATAATTTTCTTCCAAAAAATACGACTTTTCAACACAATGAATTAATTGTTAACGCAGTAGTTGAGTCATCAAATAAAAAGAATAATTTTTTAAATAAAATTATAAATTAGAACGAAATTTATTTTCAACAAAAGAGTTTAATTTTCAGCCGGCAGAGGGAAATTCCCAAACTAACCTGAAAATATGAATTTTCAACCAGACAGTTGAATTAAAAAACCAGAAAGGATGCCTTTTTTAAGAAATTGCGAAACTTTCAAGAAAAAGAGAATTCACGCTCGATTATGTATTTATCTCGCACTACGTGCTCGGTTTTTGTATTTTTCCAACATTCGATATTAAAAGTAGATTATATTTTATGATTATTTATTATTAATTATATTCAAACTTAAAACATCCACCACTGTAATTTTGTTATTGTGAACTCTCTTTTGTTAAAGCTCTTTCGTCTTTAGCGAAAAAATTATCATCACGTATCTCGTCCTTTGCACTCGATTTTTTCTAAAATGTCAACTTTTATGCATTTTGCTCAACACTTTTATTTCAAATATGATACATTTTTTATTTACCTCTGCCTAGGATTGCTTATTCAAATATTTCAAAATAAAGTACAAATTGTATTTATCATGATTATTTCCAAAATTTTCTGTTATTTTGCATTATATTTTAAGTATCGTTTGTAGACAAATTTAATTTTGTTTATTCTTAATGTTGTTTTTTAAAAATAATACAAAAAATAATTATCCCATACAAAATTAGTTCATAAACAAATTGTAAATCTTTTTTCGGTGCGCAATTTTTGTTGACTTATTTCTCTTGACTTTTTCCCAGTGCATGATTTTTTTGGCTACTAATACCCATTTTCCTTTCGTTTTCTGGATTTTGGAAATGCTATAACTTTGGTTATTTTTATTTTATCATAAAAATACATGGGGATAAATTGTTCGTGTTTTTGTCTAAAATAAATATCTGTTAACAGAATTTTCAATTCTTGAAAAAAGTGTCCCAAAAATTTTTTAAATGTTCTAACTTTTTGAATTTTTATCAAAAATGGCTAATTTACGAACTCGATCTTTCTTTTTTGTCCTGCAACTTGTGTGCCACAGCACAATCAAATGAAATCAACGTTCAAACAAAAATGAAATATAGTTATAAATTATCAGTTAAAAAAGTTAATTTTCAACTTAAAAACAAATTTTTAACAAAGTATGTAGATTTTCCAGCAATTAGTTAATTTATTGATTAAACTGAAAAAAGTGATGTTTTACTTAAATAGTTGCATTTTCAACTAAAAAATATACATTAGGAACCAAAGATAGAATAGTTTAATTTACAGTGAATAAAGACTTTTTTAGCAACAGAAAATTATATTTTCAAAAAGAGTGATCAATTTTTAAATGCAGTGATCAATCAATCGATCAATCATTCAATTTAATTTTAAACTAAAAAATATCAATTTTCATAGAAAAATGGAATATTTAAATTTTACGTTGAAAAATTAATATTTAGACCAAATATAAAGGGAATTGTTAATAAAGTGGTTTATTAGTCTTCTAAAACATATTAATTGTTAACCTCATAGTTTTATTAATACAATATTTAAATATGTATAATATGAATGTTGACCAGAAGATTTTATTTTTAAACAAGCAGTTAAATTTTAATCTCAAAAAGACAAATTTTCAACCAAAAAGGATGAATTTTTAGCAAAATTCTTGAATTTTCAATAAAATAATTAAATTTTCAACCTAATTATAAAAATTTTCACCTGAATTATTTAAAAAAATTTAATTTATAACACAAAAATATGCGTTTTCGACCAAAGTAATTAAATTATAAACCCCAAAAGGGTTAATTTTTGAGAAAAATAATTAAATGAATTTTCACATTAAAAGATCAATTTTCTAGAAAAAATGTAATAGGAATATTTTCCGTATAAAATTATTTTCAAACAAAAAAAAAACACGAGGAATTTTTAACTAAATAAATAAACTGAAATAAGTAATAAATAAATTAATAAGAAACAAAAGATGAATTTTTTATAAAAGATACAACTGATTTTCAACAAAATAAATGAATTTTCAACTAAAATAGATAAATTTTCAATCAAAAATAGTCAAGTTTAATATTAAGTTAGAGGAATGATTTATTAACTAAATAATATATATTGACAATACAGTAGTTAAAATAAGAACTTTCTGCCAAAAAGAATAATCTTCTACAAAAAGAATAATTGTTAACCAAGTATATGAATTTTCAACCAAATATATTTTTTTATGGAATTTTAAATCTAATAGTTGAGTTTTCAACCAAAAAGATTAATTTTTTTACAAAAAGGGATAATAGTTGAATTTTCAGTTATAAAAATAAGTTTTCAAGCAAATAAAATGATTTTTCGATGAACTAATAACATTCTTAAACAATAAATGATTTTTCACCAAACAGATTAAATGTTTATAAAAGAAATTCTAGACAAAAAATGCAGTTAAATTTTTACTTAACAAAAATTAGTTTTAAATGAAAACATTATTTTCAAATTATTTTTTTAACAAAAAAGTAAAATTTAAAGCGAAATACGTAAATCTTCAACCAAATATTTTAACTTTTAATAGATTTTTTAACCTAACAGTTCAATTATCAACCACATATGTTAGTTCTCTACTAAAACAGAAAAATTTTTAGGTTTAAAGATAAATTTTTAATAAAATATAGAATAATTTAATTTTCATTTAGAGAAATAAGTTTCTGAGCAAATAAAATAAATTTTCAATTAAATAGTTAAATCTTTAACCAAGCAAGTTAATTTTCTATTTAATATTTTAATTTTAATTGGAATTTTCAACTTAATAGATGAATTTTGAACTAAAAAAGTGAATTAGTTACTAATAAGATTAATATTTTAACACAAAAGAACAAAGCTTCTACAAAATAGATAAATTTTCTATCAAATAGTTGAATTTTCCTATGAAGATAAACTATTGTTCAACCAAACATGTAATAGTCCAATTTTCAGTTTAAAAATTTTTTTAATAAGAAAACTTATTTTCCAAATAAAAGAATTTTCAACTCAAGAAAATAATCTTTTAATCAAACATGGATGTTAATATAAATAAATAAAATAAATAATATATATAAACAAATAAAAAATAAATAAATTCATAACATGAATATCATATTTTTCTTATTTTTAAACTTTAAAAATAAAATTTTAATATAAAAATAAAATAATTTAGTAAATTTATGTAAAAAATATGTCTAGAGAACTAGTAAAATAAAAATAAATATTCGTTCTTAATACTTTTAAACTGTTAGCTTTAAAAACTGGATATTTTGCTGAAAAAATAAAGTGTTTTTTCTTCTGTTGTTTTCTCCATTATCACTAAAAAAATAATTATGAAGTTTCGCTTTTTATATTAGTGTATAGTAATAATTGCTAACTATCAGTATATTGTTACAAATTTTCTATAGCAATTACTAGAATTTAACTGAACAACAGTTATAGTTTACAGATTAAAATTTAGAGGGAATAGAAATGAAAAAAGAAAGAAATCTCTTCTTTAAAAAAACTGCACGATATTTTCTCTGATTATCAGATTTTATTTTTAAATGCGTTTTTACGTTTGCATACGAGCAAATCGGAATCTTTTGGCAGGTATCCTTAAAAGGAAAAAAAAATTCTGTAATCTCTGCCAATTGGCATTCGTATTCGTTTTCGCCGTTTGGAAAATTTATCTCATCGTATTTGTTAATCGAAAAGTTAAGTGAAACATAGATAAAATCGTAATAAAATTTTTTTATAAAAAGTGAATAACCTGTTACGAAATGAGGAATATAAATTAATACTCTATTCCTGAAAAATTCGATACCCTTGCTTTGATTGAAAAAATATTTGATTAAAAAATATTATACCTATAGGACGTGCAGGTATTTATTGATCGTATTTTCTCTGATGATATCATGTGTGCCAATTATTTTTGCTTTATTCAATATCAATAAAAATTCAATTAAATATGACTAAATATCATCCGGTAACGTCTCCCTGAAATTTGTTTCGAATTAATGGCATTACATATTTTCATAGAAAGATTAAGGTCTTTTTACTTATATACATGTTTTAAATGTTTTATTATTTTTATATTATTTATTATTGGACAACGAATATTTTGTAAGTGACTTTATGAAGGGATTATTAATTTAAAAAAAATTTAATTGAAAGTTTAATCCATTAAGACAAAATTTATTTTTAGCAAATTAAGCTAATTGAAAAAAATTGAAGTTCCACTAACATAAATAAATAAATATGACAAAATATTAAACTAATTGATATTTTATCAGACTTAAACTATATAATCAAGTCTTTAAAGTCTCTCAAAATTATAAAAATCTTCGTAAATCTCATAAAAGCAGTCAAAGACCTTTCAAGGTTCCTTCAAGACTTTGAAACTATCGTAAAACCTTATACGTCCTATAAAATCGTCCCATCTCTTTCGAAATTTTAAAAAACTTTTTCAAAGACCATGAAAAAATTTTAAATCCCATAAAATTATAAAAATCCTTGAAAATACATTGACATTCTTTAAAGCTTCTGAAATTTCATTCGAATCTTCTAAAATAACCTAAAATGACCTTAAAAAATGACTTGTAAACTTTTAAAATATCCTTAAATATTGTTAATTCTTTTTAATATCTTGAAAAACCTTGTAATTTCTTACAGCTCTTGAAATTTCTTTCGAATCTTTAAAAATATCCTAAAATGCTTGCAAGTGCCTTAAACATTTTGAAATCTGTAGCTATTGAAACTTTATTGAAATCTTTGAAAATACCTAAATTATTTTAAATGCTTAAAATCTTTTGAAATTTCTTTAGAATTCTTTTAAAATACCAGAAAATCATTTAAAATTTCTTCTTTTTTAATTAAAAACGATTGAAATCGATTGAAGAATCCTTGGGTCCTTTTAAAAACCCCTAAGATAATTCAAATATCTTATAATTTCTTCAGTTAATTGAAATATTATGAAAATTCTTGGAGAGCTTTTAAAATATCCTAAATTCTTTAAAATTCTCTAATAAATTTTGAAGTCCCTGGAAATTTTGCTTAAACATCGCTGTAATAATTGAAATCCTTTGAAATTACTACAGTTCATTGAAATCTATTTGAAAATTCCTTGGAATCTTTGAACAGACCTTAAATTCTTTAAAATCCTTGAAATCTTTTGAAATTCCGGGGAATTTTATAAGGCTCTTAAAATTTCGTAGAATATTGTAAATAACCCCAAATCGATTGAAAATCTTTTAAAATACTCCAAATTCTCAAAAGTTCTTGAAAACATTTGAAATCCCTTGACAAATTTTAAAGCTATTAAAATTTCTTTGAATATTTAAAAATACTCTAAAATCCTTTCAAAACTTTGAAGTTTTTTGAAATTTATTGAGAAGTATTTGGGATATTAAAAAAAAAATTCGTTGAAATCCTTTAAAATTCCTCGATTCTACTTAAATCTATTGAAAATTCCTTTGGATTCTTTGCAATTTGTGTAGCTTTTAAATTTTCCTTGAAAACTTTTAAAAATACCTTAAATCCATTTAAACGACTTTAATTTATTGAAATCGACTGAAAAATCCTTGAGATCCTTTAAAACCCCTGAAATCGTTGAAAATTTTGTAATCCCTTCATTTTTCCGAAATCAATTGAAGATTCTGAAGGATTCATTAAAAATACCATAAATTCTTTAAAATCCTTAAAATCGTTGAAAACTCCATGCAGTTCGGTAAAGCCCTTAACAATTTCTTAGAATCTTTTGAAATACCCCAAAAATCCATTTAAATACCTTAAATTCATTGAAATCGATTTGACTCGATTGAAAAATCCGTGGGATCTTTTAAAATCCCACAAGGTCGTTGAAATATTACGTAATCCCTTCAGTTGATTGACATTTATTAAAAATTCCTTTGGAATCTTTGAAAATACCCTACATTTGTTAAAAAAAAAACCCTAAAATCCATTTAAACACCTTTAATTTATTTGAATCGGCTGAAAAATCCTTGGTATCCTTTAAAAGCCCTATAATCGTTGAAATATTTTTTAATAACTTCAGTTGACTGAAATCAATGAAAAATTCTGATGATATTGAAAATACCCTAAATTCTTTAAAAACCTTAAAATCTTTCAAAATTCTTTGGAATTTGGTAAAGCCCTGAACATTTTCTTAGAATCCTTTAAAATACCCTAAAATCCATTTAAATACCTTAAATTCATTGAAATCGATTTGAATCGATTGAGAAATCCGTGGGATCTTTTAAAATCCTACAAGGTCGTTGAAATATTACGTAATCTCTTCAGTTAATTGAAATCGGTTGAAAATACCTTTTGATTTTTTTAAAATACCCTACATTTGTTTAAATTCTTGAAAACTTTAGAAATCCTTTGCAATTTTTAATAATAAATAAAACCCCGAAAATCATTTAAATATTTTGTAATACCTTCAGTTGACTGAAATCAATTAAAAATTCTGATGATATCATTAAAAATACCCTAAATTCTTTAAAAACCTTAAAATCTTTCAAAATTCTTTGGAATTTGGTAAAGCCCTGAACATTTTCT
>JAWWLR010000148.1:8328222-8343308 GCA_035041075.1 Acraspis erinacei | reverse complement strand
TTTCAAAGTTGAATTGTTTTTTTCAAAATTAATTTTATTGGTTGAAGATTGAACAAGTTTGATGAAAATAAACTCTGTTAAATGAAATGTGAAACATTCTATTTTAGACTAAAAATGTATCGCTTTTAGTTTAAAATTCAACTATATCGTTAAAACTTAAACTACTGGTTTATACATTAATTCTATCCCATGCATATTTTTATATTAAATTCAAATTTCCGCTTTATTTTGTTTGCAAATTAATGTTCTATCAGAAAATTAAGCCATCCCATTTTTAGTTAAAATTGTTTTTTTTTTTTAGTAGAAAATCTATACTATTCAGCACTTACTATTTTTCAGCAACTTACAAATAATTATTTTCTTATATCCATGATTAATGATTCAATTTATTTAAAAAAATCTAACATCAGTGACATTTTCCGCAATAGGTTACAAAATTATTTATTCTAAATCAAATCGTGCTTAAAAAATACTCTGGTCTTACTTTAGAAAGTTTACTGTAGCAAATAAAATTGGTATTAACATGTGATTATAGAAGAAAATAATTAGCAATAAGTAATACTGTTCAAATATTTTAAAACGTGCAATTATTTTGTTTTTATATATTATAAAAAAGAAGACAATTATACGTATTGCCTAGGCATTATATATAATGCCCTGAAGAGACCAGCCAAAGTCTGTAACAAGTGTGAAAGGTGGAAAAAATTTAAATAAAAAAAAACCAACCTTCCAGTATAAAGTAAGAAGATGTTTAGAAACAATAATAAATTGTTCGAACTATTATATTTGTTTAATTGTATCCATAATTACCTCACACTAATTTTAACATCGATAAGAAAGTGGAAAATTATAAACTTTCCATCGTTATTTTAAGAATATATTCAGATAAATAATAATAGATTGCTTAAAAAATTATTTCTCCTAAATTTGATTTATTTTAGGTTTGCTTTTACTGAAAAGTTGACAATAAGTTCAAAAATTCGGAAAAACCGCGTTTTACTGTCCATAGACGAAGAGAAAATTTTCAAAAACAGTTACATATGGTTTAATTAATGTATGCATACATTTATTTATAAATAAAAAGTAGAATAATAAACAATTAGTATTTAAAATATTGGAAAATAATTATAATTAGCAACAAAAAATCCTAAAAATACATTTTTTACATATAAGGTTTGATACGAAACCTTGAAAAAAGTTTTGTGGTGCTGAAATTTAACAAATAAATTTCAAGTCATATTTCATGGCTAATTGTAAATAAATGTTTGGAGGTTAACCATTTTCACATTATTTTAACAATTCTAAATAACATTTACAAGAATGTCTTTTTTCTTATGGGAAATCCGTGTAAAATTTCATGATATGACATGGATTTGCTTATTTTAGAAATTTTCCAGGCATTCTAAGTTACGTCATACCTCATTCAGATAATTAATATATATTAAACCAATGCCAGTTTAGTTAAATTTGAAAGGCGAATTTATTCGAAGTTGTTTAAAAAAATTTGTGGAAACGTACAGATACACATTTAGGCTAACCTATTATTGCACTGAAACAAGACCTTTTTTATAAATCTGAAAGCCTTAAAAAACTCCACTTCTGTAATTAAAAAAATAATAATAAATAGTGAAAATAATTCCTTTAAGTCGTCTGTCACAAAGCTCTCTAAAATTTAATCATTCTTTATTAAAAAAAATTTTAACATCTGACAAAAATTTTAAATTAAAAATTTAGGATAATATTAATGATTCTTTTACGAAACAAGGCTTTTTAATGGCCTGCGAAACAAAGTTTCGAATCAATAAGTGTTTATGCGTTAAAAACAAATTTCAGTGTGAATTAAATATCATTGCAGTATTCCATGTTTTTAGAAATAGCGAGTAAACCTTTGTTGAATGCTATAAGTGTCCATCAATTTATATGGAGCTTTTTTAAGTGCATCATGACAATCAAAATCAAGATTATATACTTTACCTATCTCCTGCCAGGCATTATATATAATACCTAGGTATTATATAGAATGCCTAGGGAGTATACATAATGCCTAGGCAATGTATATAGAATGCCCAGGGCAATTTATATAATACGTATTCAAATACATACTTTGCCTAACATGGCCAGGCATTATATATAACGCATAGGGATTATATATAAAACTTGGATTACATACTTTGATTCTAACGTATACATAAAAAAGAATTTCTTGTTTTTAGATTGATTAAGATCCTGTTTTCTCATTTATATTATACGCGAATAAATACGAACTAGTGGAACCGCTCTACTGACTGCCACGTACGTGCCGTCTGACCAAAGCCGGCCGCTACCACTCGGTACCGGTGAAGAGAGCGTTCCACTGCCTGACTGGTGTTATACTACTTCTGACACGTAGGCCAGTCAACGAAGAACAAATATGAACCTAACGGTAAGATTCCGCAAAAAAAGTTTAATAGAAAAATGTTCGGCAGCTTATTCTGCACAAATAAGGTCCTTTCCACTTTCTAAATTGAAAACTCTTTATTTAATAAAAGAAGGTAAATAATAACTTTGGACAAAAGTATCCTTGCCTCATGGAATTTTCATTTTTGAAGTCAGCGAACCTAAATTATGTCCATAAGCATTTCTCAAGGTTACCTACCACGTTATATAAAAAAATTCGAAAAATTAATTATCACCTTAGTTAATAAATTTTTTCGTCAATTTTCAGGCCTAAATTTGGCACGCTTAAGTTGGTGCCTGAGGGCAGAGACTTCGCAAGATGCTTGCTTGACCTGTGTACGAAATAACTGCAAAGTTTGAAGAATTTCCAATCATTTTTCATCATTGAAAAGTAGGCTTTAATCAACCTACGTGAAATTTCTTCGAAAACTCTGAAATCCTGCACTTGCTCCTGGCTAATAACCAGAAAAGGGTCAGTTACTCCTGTCACTTTTTCTACCTAGATTTCGAAGCACTTAAATTTTAAATTGACGTTTTTTATTAATTTAAAAACTTTGTATTCAAATGCTCAATAATTTACCCCCATTGAATAAAAAGAATATTGTTAGATAAATATACAGATTAAAAATAAATATTATTTTTCAAGTTTTTTTTTCAGAACTTCTAAGTATTTTAATAATTAATAAGTTTTAAAAGATAAATGTTTTTTACTGAATATTTTAAACTTCAAATGCATCTAATTTTTATTTTTTCAAGTCTGCATTTTGGAATTCTTTAAATTAAAAATGTAAGCTTAAAATAAAAACCTAAAACGGAAATTTTTCAAATTAAAAGATTTTAGAATTACTTGTAAAATCTAGCTTGGAAATATATTTCTTGAAATGATTTTCAAAATTCCAGGTCAAAAAAAAATACCGTGAAAGAGATTGTTTTGACTTAGAAACACCCTCGTTTTCAACCCCTATTTTTTTATTTTTCATTATCTTAGGGGTTGACAACGAGGGTGTTCCGGAAGAGATAGCGGAATGAAACTTTTTTTAGTACCTTTATGCATCGAGTGGAACCATTCCAAACCATAAAATTGTAGGTCACGGTTTTAGGGCATTATTTGGATTTTTTTTTGGATTTTTCATTATCTTAGGGGTTGAAATAGAGGGTGTTCCGGAAGAGATGGCGGAATGAAACTTTTTTTATTATCTTTGGGCATCGAGTGGAACCATTCCAAACCATAAAATTTTAGGTCACGGTTTTAGGGTATTTTTTGGTTTTCTGTTATTTTAGGGGTTGAAAACGAGGGTGTTCCGGAAGATATAACTTAATGAAACATTTTTCAGTACCTTTGGGCATCAACCGGAACCAATATAAACCATAAAATTTTAGTTTACGGTTTTAGGGCACTAATGAATTTTTTTGTGTCTTACATTATCTTAGGGGTTGAAAAATGGGGTGTTGCGGAAGAGATAGCGTAATGAAACTATCTATAGTAGCTTTGGGCATCGAGTGGAACCATTCCAAACCATAAAATTTTAGGTCACGGTTTTAGGGTATTTTTTTGGATTTTCTGTTATCTTAGGGGTTGAAAACGAGGGTGTTCCGGAAGAGATAACTTAATGAAACGTTTTGGAGTACCTTTGTGCATCAAGTGGAACCATTCTAAACCATAAAATTTTAGGTCACGGTTTTAGGGCATTTTTTGGAATTTTTTTTTATTTTTCATTATCTTAGGGGTTGTAAACGAGGGTTTCCGGAAGAGATAACTTAATTAAACTTTTTTTCGTACCTTTAGGCATCAAGTGGAGCTATTCTAAACCATAAAATTTTAGGTCACGGTTTTAGGGCATTTTTAAAATTTTTTTTTGTATTTTTCATTATCTTAGGGGTTGAAAACGAGGGTGTTCCGGAAGAGATAACTTAATGAAACGTTTTGTAGTACCTTTGTGCATCAAGTGGAACCATTTTAAACCATAAAATTTTAGGTCACGGTTTTAGGGCATTAGTTGGATTTTTTTTGGATTTTTCATTATCTTAGGGGTTGAAAACGAGGGTGTTCCGGAAGAGATAGCGGAATGAAACTTTTTTTAGTAACTTTGGGCATCGATTGGAACCATTCCAAACCATAAAATGTTAGGTCACGGTTTTAGGGTATTTTTTTAATTTTCATAATCTTAGGGGTTGAAAACGAGGGTGTTCCGGAAGAAATAAGGGTGATTTACCCTTTTGGTTTGAATGTTGACATCAAAGAGTTATATAGTTAACACTGAAATTTTAGGTTTAGACGTTATGTCATTTTTTATGATTTTTTCGATTCTTCAGGGTTGAATTGGGGTGTGTTGCGGAGATGATAGGCGGGTGACACTTTTGCGGGTAGCTTCCGTCATCAAATAGATCCATTTAGAACTTTAACATTTCTGGTCTCGCGCAAAAAAGTTTTTTTGTAAATTCGTTTTTTTTAAACGTTGGAAACTTCAGCGAGGTGGTGGCTTTTTACTGCTACCAAATTGCTGAACTTTACTCAAAACATTCGTCAATTACTAATTGTACATAATCAAGTTAATGCTTTTAATACCGATCTCTCAAAATCATTTGATAAAGTGGATTTGATAAAGTAAGCTGCAAAAACTTGATCTAGTGGATAATATGATTTGGCTATTACACTCTTATTTAAAATTTGAAAATTAAATTTTGATGGAAAAAGATCTTCTCACTTTGCTTCACTGGGAGCCGAACAACAGAATTTCCTATTGCCGGTCAGGTGCTTTTCCATTAAGCTATTGTAGGGATCGAAGAAAAAATCCTTTTTTAGAAGTAAACCCTATTTTAAGGCAGATCTTATATTTAAGATACAAGTAATTTAAAGGAATCTTTATTATCATCAGAGTGAGTTACTATCGAACAGTGTAGATTCCATTCCACAATCTGTCAAAATAGAAAGCAAAACTATTTATCAGATTAACTCTTCAAATAATAGAAAATACTTAACGTATTTTTTGAACAGATGGCAAAACAAATTTTTATTTAAAAATTAAATTTCTTGAAAAAGATCTGCTCACTTCGCTCCACTGGGAATCGAACAACATAACTTCCGATTGCTAGTCGGGCGCTTTTCCATTAAGCTATTAGCGAGATCGAAAGAAAAATCCTTTTTCAGAAATATACGCTACCTCAGGCCAGCTGTTACATTTATGATACGAGTAATTTAAAGAAATCTGTGTTATCATCAGAGTTAGTTACTATAGATCAGTGCAGATTTCATTCCACAATCTGTGAAAATAGAAATGAAAACTATCGATCAGGTTAACTCTTTAAATAACAGAAAATACTGAACTTCACTTGTGACTAGATGGAAAACACATTTTTAAAGTTTTTAAATTAAATTTTTCTGAAAAAGACCTTATCACTTTGCTCTAATGGGAATCGAACTACATAACTTCCGATTGCTGGTCGGGTGCATTTCCATTAAGCTATTAGAGATATCGAAAGAAAAATCCTTTATCATAAATATACGTTATCAAAAGCCAGGCGTTACATTTTTAATATATTATAAATTACATTTATAAATGTGACACCTGGTATCATATGGTGTATATTTATGAAAAAAGATTTTTCTTTCGATCTCAATAATGACTTAATGGAAAAGCACCCGACCGGCAATCGGAAGTTCTATGGTTCGATTTCCGGTGGAGCGACGCGAGAAATTTATTTTCCATCTAGTCAGAAATGCCGTTACGAATTTTTTATTTTTTATTTGAAGAGTTAACTTGATCGATAGTTTTGAATTTCATTTTCACAGATTGTGGAATGACATCTACACTGATCGATAGTAACTACCTCTGATGATAATACAGATACCTTTAAATCACTCGTAAATCATAGATCTAACACCTGGCCTTAGGTTGCGTATATTTCTGAAAATGGATTTTTCTCCCGATCTCTCTAATAGCTTAATGGAAAAGCACCCGACCGACAATCGGAAGTTCTCTCGTTCGATTCCCAGTGAATCGAAGTGAGATCTTTTTTCAGAAAATTTTCATTTTAAAATTATAAATAAGATTATGAATATTTCTTGTTCTCAAAAAAGCGATAAGCTAATTAACTTTCAATACACAATATAAGGGGCAGTTCTCGAGAGAGTGTCTGCAATGCAAAATCCTTTGAAATTGATTACAAATTTTGTGATTCTTTAAAAATTCCTTGGAATATGTTCAATTACAATAAAATGTTTCAAGTCCTTTGAATTTATTAAAATGTATTAAAAATTCTTTATAGACTTTAAAGTTACCCTAAAATATTTAAAATTCGTTAAAATTTAATATTCCTTATTATCTTGTAAATTGCTCTAAAATGTTGCAAATCCTTTCAATTTATTGAATATTTGAAATTCCTTGTGACTTTGGAAATATCCTAAAAAAACATTAAATCCTTCAAATGTGTTGAAATTTATTGGAAAATCATTTAAATCTTCTAAAATACTCTAAAATATGTTAAATTTGTTGAAATCCGTTAAATTTATTAAAATCTATCGGAAAAAATGTATTTTTTATTATTACACCCTTAAGCCGTTTACCTCTCGGGGTTTTAAAAATAGCATAAAATATTTCAAATTCTTTGTTATATTTTCAATTTATTAAAATTGATTTAAAATACTTCGGAATCTTCCGAAATATTATCAATTGTCGCAAATCCTTTCCACTAATTGCAATCTATTAAAAATTAATTCGAAGCTTTTAAAATTCCCTAAACTATCTTAAATCCTTTAAAATCCGTTTAATTTATTTAACTACAACAAAAATCTCGTGGAATCATTAAAATTTGTGTACATACTCTAAAATATTTAAAACACTTTGAAATTTTTTAAAATCTTTTTTAAATTCCTTGGTGTTCGTAAAAATACTTTAAAAATTTTGAAATTCTTCAAATTTTTCTACTTTTTTTAAATCTACACTGAAAATTCCTGGGAATATTGGAAAATCCCTGAAAATATCTCAAACCCTTTAGAATTCTTTAAATTTATTCAGTTCTATTACAAAATCCTTCAAATCTTTTTAAATCAAATTCTTTGATATCTTTTAAAATTATTAAAATCTATTGAGAATTTCTTGGATTTTTTTTGTAATCCCTAAAATCTTCGCAGGCCTTTGAAATTTCTTGAATTTCTTCAAATATCTTGGCATCTTTAAAAACACTTTAAAATCTTTCAAACTTGAAATTTCATCAATTTTATTCAATAAGTCGAAAGTTATTCGAAATCTTTTAAAATACCCAAAAAATATTTGAAATCCTCTGGAACTCTTCTAATTTTTTAAATCATTGAAAATTCTTTAAAACCTTTGAAAATGCCCTAAAATATTTCAACTCCTTTAAAATCCCTTCAATTTATTTAAATCTATCGGAAATTCCTTTAAAATTTTTAAAATATCCTAGAATATGTAAAATCCTTTGAAATCCCTTCAATTCATCGGAATGTATAAGAAATTCCAATAATTATTTTCAAATCACAGAAAATATTACAAATCCATCAAAATCTTTGGAAAACCCTTCATTTTTTTAATAATGTTGAAAATTTCTTGCTGTTTTTAAAAATATCCTGGAATTTTTGAAATCCTCTGAAATCCATTTAAATATTTAAATATAGATGATTTAAAAATATTTTATATATGTTGCTAAATTTTCTGAAATTTTAGGAAATAATTTAAAACCTCATTTAATTTTTTAAATCCTGTAAAATCCCCTAAAATCTTTCTCTAAAAAATAGGTGTGTTACGAAAATATAAAAAGCATTGTTGTCACTTTTCCTCAATGCCGATTGCGTAATTTGGAAAAATCGAAGAAAGCAATGTTGCCAAATTCACAAACATAATTAATTATTTCCGTTTCAGTCGAAGGGCAATGGCAAAGAGTCAGGGTCGAGAAAGGGTCGAATTTTTAACCGAGAAAGATTTTCAATCTATACAAAAAAGAATCTTATACAAAATGTTGAGTATTTTAATTTATGAAGACGAATTAATGAGTAAAAAATTGAATTTATAAACCAAAAATATTTTAACTGAAACAGATCTATTTTCTTGCAAAAGTGAAATAGCTACATCTTTAGCGAAAAAAATCATTATCAACAAAGAAAAACGAATTTCAACAAAATTGTTTAGATTCTTAACCAAAGAAATTAACTTTTGAATAAAACGATGCATCTTCAATCAAAAAAATAAATTTGTAACCAAATAGTTGACAGAATAGTCAACGGAAAAGATAATAGTTTGAATTTAAGTTAGAGAAAAATGTTTTTAACAAAATAGAACAATTTTAAAACGAAATAGTTCAAATTTAAAGGGATAGGACAAATTTCTAGTAAAAAATTTATAATTTTTTCAAACTAATTTTCAACCAAAGAAATGAAATTTTAACCAAAAGATTAAATAATGTAATTTAATTTTAACTTAAAGGAATAAGTTTTCAAACAAATAAAATCAATTCTGAATGAAATTATTAAGTTTTTAAATTTTTAACAGAATATTTAGATTGTATACTAAAGAAATTTTAACTAAAAATTATAACTCTTTAAACAAACAAAAAATGCATTTTTGACCAAATACTACTAAACAATGTAAATTTCCAACCAAAATTCAATACAAAATATTTATGTTATTTTATTAAACAGATCAAGCCATCCGCTCAATTTAACTCAAATTAAAATCAATTTTTAATAAAATTATTAATTTTTTAACCAAGCAAATAAATTTTAAATAACAAAATTTAATGTAACAAAAAATCGAAAAAAAATGGAATAGTTAGATTTTAAGTTAAAAAATTAATTTTCACTTTTTAAAAGCAAATTCTTAATCAACGAAATGAACTTTCAATCCAAAATGAAATATTTAGATTTACGATTTAAAAAAAAATGTCAACAAAAAAGACGAATTTTCAACAGAAGATTTGAATTTTACACCAAAGAAATCTAAAAAAATATGATAACTCTTTAAACAAATAAAAAATGCATTTTTAACCAAATACTACCATTTTTAATAAAGAAAAATAAATTTCTAACGAAGTAGATTAATTTTCCACAAAAAAATAATATATAGCTAAAAATGTAAATTTCCCACCAAAACTGGAATACAAAATATTCCTGTTATTTTATCAACCTTTAGATTTAGCAATCTTCCCAATTCAACTTAAGTTAAAGGAATAAGTTTTAAAAAATTAATTTTAAATAAAAAAAAATGTAATGCATATCCAAAAAAATGTCGATATTAAATAGAATAGTTAGATTTTAAGCTAAAAAATTAATTTTCAAATTTAAAAGCAAATTTTTAACCAACCAAATGATTTTTTAACTAAAAAGTTAATTTTCTACAAAAAGACAAACAAATTTTTAACATCAAATACTAAAACTATTTATTTCGAAATGTATGCAATTTATTAATAATTCATCTTTTTTATAAGAAATTAATCATCTTGGGTTAAAATTAAAATATTTTGTTCTAAAATTTCTTCAGTTGAAAATGCATCTTTTTCTGTAGAAAATTAATCTTCTGGGTTGAAAATTACAATTTTTTAGTTCGAATGTCATCTCTTTTGTTAAAACTTTTCTTTTTTTTCTGGTTGAACTAGAATTTTCTCACTTTTCTCACAGAAAATTTATTTTTAAGTTTTTTTTTTCTCGAAAGAAAAGGTAGTTACAGCGCGAATAGTCAAATTAATTAAAATGAAATAAAGAAAAATACCCTAAAAATTTTTTAATTCTTTAAAATAAATGCTTTGCAATAATTAATTGATCTATAATACATTTATAAATTCAATTACAAATCGAATAATTCCAGCATTTCGATTTTCACCTGTAAATCGTTGTTTCTAAATATTTAAACTGCGTATGACTTTTGGAATTTGATGTACTGAGTATTACAGTTAGAGTATGCAAATATCATAGATTGGACTTCGCTATATGCATGTCCCAAACTTTACGAGATACTTCGTATATGATGTAATACACAGTGAATTGAACCAGAATTCCAGAATATATAACTACGTCGTGTGAAAACAGACTTTAATCATAAAATCAGATTCCAATTCTTTTGCAGTTATTTTTCAAATATTTTTTTATAAAGTTGGCGTAATTCATAATCTCTAAACTGACAATATTTGAATTTCTTTCAAAGTTATCCCAATGTGATAAATCAGTTCATAATTTATTATAAACTCGAAGTTGCCTCCATAAATTTGAACTAGTAATGTGTGCACGATTTACTAATCCAATAGTGACTGCTACTATAAATTATCAAGTATTGATTAACTTTTATTCTACCAATTTTTTAAAATCTAAAATTAAATTTAAAGAGTACCTTATTAGAGCTGAAAATTCAAATTTTTGTTAAACTTGTCAGGGTGCTAATGAAACAATTTACTCCATTAACTATATACGAGCCTTTTATCAACTTTTTTTGCTTCCATGATTTTCACATTACCCCTCTAATGGAAAACCTATATCGCCATTAAAATCATCAATGCATAAAACCTTTTCAGCAAAATGAAATTTCACCCCTGAAATTGGAGATGATATTTTAATGCTTCAATTTATAAAAGTAACTTTTATATACATCTGTTTACAGTATGTAGTATATTATTTAGATTTTTTTATCATTCGGATTATGTCGGATCATAAAAAACTTATTCTACTTAAGGAGATTGTGCTAAAAATCAAGTATAATAGTTATATCATAATTTTAGGAACCAAAATATTTTGCCTGGTTTTTTCATTTAAAAAACAACATTATTATTAGAAAATAAATTTGTTTTTTTGCAATTTAATTTTTTCTTACTATGGCTTCTTAACCATTTTTGAAAAATGGTTCAGCGTAATATTTACCTGCCACAAAAGTTATCTTCTGTTTTGATATAAAAAAATTCAACTTTATCTACTTGAGAATTACCGGAAAAAATATTTACTTCTATTTTTTCTATTTTTTGCGGAAAAGATTCTCTTCGACTCTACTATTTCCCATCTTTAATGTAAATTTTGCTATGGTTGAAATCGTTAACGCAAAATCACCTTGAATAGCGTCGTTATCATATTAAAGTGGAAACGACATGTTATGTTCAGCCATATAAGCATATGATTATAAAAAGTTAATATTTCATTTATTAACCAGAAAAAGGCTTTAATTGTATATTAAAAATAGTTAAATTCCTAAAAATCGAAGTTACAACAAAATAGTGCAAACCTCTACCAAAAGACAATTATTTTCAAGCAAACTTGTTAAATTTTCCAGACAAGAAGGAAAAATATCTACCAAACAATTTCATTTTTTAAGGTAAAAAAATTAATTTTCAACTATTTTGTTGAGAAATCTTATTTTTGACAGAATACAGATGTTTTTAATTTGAAAGTAAAATCTATTTTGATTCAATTTCAACAAGATGGTGGGTTAAACCTTGAACTCTTTCTTCAGAGTTAATTTTTTTGGTGCAAGATTAATAATTTTAGTTCAGAATGAATTTTTTTAATTGAAAATAAAACTATTCTAAACATTTTTTGTGTGCTAAAGAATGATTTTTTTTAACTGATAATTTATCTTTTTTATTTTCGGTTAAAAAAATTTCCAACAGAGAAAGATGTTTCAGTCAAGCGAGATACAAAGTGGAATTCAAATTCAAATTTTCAAACAATAAAGTAATTTTATAACTACAAACAATTACTTTTCAAATAAAGATGGAATAGTTTAATTATCAGCAAAAAAGATTTTTTTTAACAATTTGTTTCAGAAAAATTGTTCTGGACTAAATATTCTTTTTTATTCAAAAGTCAACTATCACATTGAAAATTCGCTTTATCGTTGTTGTTGAAAAGTAATTTTTTGAAATAAATATCTAAGTGTTCTATCTTTGGTTGAAAAAATATATTTTTTTGTTGAACGAAAAAACACTAAGTTTCTATCAGAAGAGTTGAAATGTCAAAGAAAAAAGATGAACTATAAACAAATAAACATTTGTCACTTATAAGGGAGAAAATGTTTCAACCAAATTGTTTAAGTTTTAATACAGAAGTTGAAATTCTCTAAAAAAAGTTGAATTTCTAAACCTAAGAACAAAAACGATACATGTTTGATTAAAACTGACATAGTTCAATTTGTTATCAAAAAATTAAATTTTCACCGAATAATAAGAATTTCCGATAAAAGAGCTAAATTCGTAGCCAATGAAATGGTTATTAAACAAGGCAGTTCCTGTTTTCAACCTAGTAGTTGAATTTTCGACAAAAAATAGCACTTTTAAACAAATTTGAATATTTAACAAATAATTATATGTTTAACCATATAGTAGTAACTTCAATAGTATCTTCAAA
The DNA here is from genome assembly GCA_035041075.1 of Acraspis erinacei. NCBI lineage: Eukaryota > Metazoa > Arthropoda > Insecta > Hymenoptera > Cynipidae > Acraspis > Acraspis erinacei. Next base: position 8,330,539 of record JAWWLR010000148.1, on the reverse strand, counting down.
ATAGGATTTTCTTATTGGATTCTATTATTTAAAAAAAAAGGAGGAAAGGGAAAAATAGGGCTTCAATTTTTTACCCTAAATCCTGACCCAGGGCAAAAACTTTATGTAAAAAGTAAAAAAATTTCAAAAATGTGCAAATAATTGAAAAAAAGATTTAAAATTTCTTTTTCAGTATATTTTAATAACTTTGGTAATAGTTATAAAAAATTACAAAATCAAATATTATATTTATATATTTAAATAAATTGTCACAAAAAATTTCTTTTTCTGGTAAGCCACTTAGGATTCACGGACGAGACGGCATTTAAGTAGGGAAAGTAGCATATAGTAAGACATACATATATAAAATTATTATAAATTATATAACACCTTACTTTCAGTCGTTATTTAGCTTTCTTAAATTCGAATTATGCCTGACCATCTTAAACTTTTTCTACTTAAAGCCCGCCATTCTCATATTCAAAGTAGAGAAAGTAGATTATTATAAGACGTGTATGTATAAAATTATTATCATTAATATAGATAATGTAATATTTACTTTAGGTCATCATTTAGTGGTTTTTTAGCTCGAATTATGTCTTGCCATAATAAACTGTTTCTACTTTAACCGCAGTCATATTGATTCCAGTAGGGAATGTGCGTCATTGTGAGACATATGAAAAATGGTTTAAAATCTTTTTATCTCTTAAAATCGTAATCATCTTTCTTTGAAACACGAAAAATAAAATAATCTTATAACAGTTTCACCCTCATACATAATAATTGCAGGCTTACTCAGTAATCTAAAAACCCTTACGTCTGCAAAAACCAGGTCCTTCCCTAAATTGAAGATCAAATTTTAAAGCTGAGATTTTACAAAGGGAACTTCCCTTGTATAATACAGCATCGTAGAATATGCGTGTCTCTTTTAAAATACATTATTTATTACACTTCTAAAGGAAAAAGATGAATTTTCAATCAAGGATATTAATTTTTTATGACAAAAAATTAAACAAAGTACAAGAATTATTAAAAATAAAATATAGTTTTTTAATTAAGAATGGAATATTTAAAATTTAAGTTGAAAAATTGAGTTTCACAAATAAAAATTTTTCCAACACAATTGTGGAATTTTCAGCCACAGAGAATTATTTTTAATCCAGAATAAAATGTTCAGATTTGCAGTTTTAAAAAAAATGTCATAAGAAAAAGACGAATTTTCGACAAAAGATTTACATTTTATACCAAAGAAAAGGAATTTTAACTAAAAATGATAACTCTTTAAATTGGAAGTTGCATTTCTAACCAAATACTAGAATTTTCAATCAAAAAGAGAAATTTTTATCTAAGGCGATTAATTTCCTACAAACAATATTGTTATTTATGAAGTTCTAATTTCAACTAAATAGTTGAATTTTAATCCAAAAATGCTAATTTTTGACCAAACTTTTTATTCTTCAACTAAAAACGATTGATTTTCAAACAAAGACTTATATTTCTAACAAAAAATTTCAAACTTTCACTAAGATATATGAATCCACAAACCACAAAGAAATTTTTTTAACGAAAGTGTTAAGTTTTTAACTAAAACGATAAATTTTAAACTAACATGATAAATTCTCAACCAAAAAAATTAATTTTTGCAGAAAGTAGTTCATCATTGTGGAAATCAATTAAATTTTCGTAAACAATAAATTATATTCAAGTAAGTAAAATACGAATTTTGAACAAAATAGTTAAATCCTAAAACAGGACAGATTAATTTTAAACACAACATTTAAATTTCGACGCAAAGAGAAACATTTAAAAACCAAACAGACGAATTTTCAACCAGATAATTAATTTTCTAACAAAAGTGATGACTTTAGAAGAAAAATGATCAAATTTCTAAGAAAATAATTTAATTTCCAACAAAAGAATAAATCGGTTAACTCTATTAGCTGGAAGTCAAATTTTAGGAAGACGGTATATGTATAAAATTATTTTCAATAGTGTGTTATGTTTCTTCAGATTATTGTTTAGTTTTTTGTTTTATATTCAAATTATTTGTTATAATAGTGAACTTTTCTATTTACTTACGGACCATATCGTATTAAAATTTAAGAAATTTAAATTATATTAAAATCCAAATTAAAAATCTTGTTTAACGTCCAGTCATCAAATTGATAAAACTCCTGTAAAAAACAAGATAATGATAAGGTTACTGTATGATTACCGAAACGTTGGTAATATAATTTAAAATTTTAATTTTCAATATTATTTTATTGTGATTTGATAATGATAAAAATAAAAAAGACGAAAGAAGGGAAAAGAGAAGGAAGAGGATATGGTTGGTTGC
>JAWWLR010000148.1:8313517-8324024 GCA_035041075.1 Acraspis erinacei | reverse complement strand
CCTCAAACGTCTTGATCGGTTGAGAAGAATTTTGGCAAATGCTTTGTCCCGGTTGACGTGGAACGTCCCATATATATGTGTGTGTGTGTGTGTGTGAAAACAATATAATTAGGGTTTTAAAAGATTATAGAAAAATGATGAAACATACGTTTAATTTTTGCGCTGTTGTGTGAATATTATATATAGTAAATATTTGCTTCCTGTACTAATGGAAAGATGTCTAAAATCGCCATCTTCCAATAAAGGCCATTTCTTCTCAGAACTTAAACGCCTATCTTTCTCGTGCAGCAAATCATCCTTGGATTAATATTTTATGCACACATACATACAAAAATACTATTCTGTACGTAAATACATGGATGCATAAATATAGATACAGTACTTTCACCTCACGCAGCAAAGGTCCGCGACATATTGATCGCTTCTGATGTATTAAAATGAGTTTAGAGAACTTTATGGAAAGTACACGCGTATATTAGAGTGGCTCGAAAACGCTTAGTTTTTTAGAGGACAACGATGACTGGTTAGCATTGGGGATTGTAGAGAATTATCTAATAATAATAATAATAATAATCAAAAAATGTCAATTCTTCATGAAATCGACCTTTTGAACACTGTATTCTCGCCTTTTTTTACTTAAAATTATTGAAATTAATCTAGTGAAATATTTATTATCATTGGTTAATTAATTAAATATATTAATTAAATAATTAAATATATTTTTAATTCGTTTTTTCCTAAAAAATGATTATTATTGGTGTAGTGGAATATTTATTAACATTGTTTAATTAAATTTTAATTATTTAAACAAATGGAATTTGTTTAAATGATTTCGTTTTGAATTCTTTAAATATAAATTATTACTGTGTTTCTAGTAGAATATTTATCAATATTGGTTCAATGATTTTTAATTATGTAAACAAATTATTAGTTGAATAGTATTATTACTTGAAGATAAATAATAAATTATGGTTTCAACAATTGAAAAATATTTGAAAATAAATTTATGTTGCTTGATAGAAACAGGCAGTTCAACGAATTTTGGAAAAAAATATTTTTCACACAAATGGCATTTGTTTAAATAATGAAAAATTAATTAGCCAATGCTGTTCAATATTTCACTAAACCAATAGTAATAATTTTTATTTAAAAAAACTTAAAAACAACCAATTCCATTTGTTTAAACAATTGAAAATTAATGAATCAATGTTACTAAATATCCCACTACGCCAATAGTATTAATTTTTAAGGGAAAAAACGAATTTTCGAAAAAAACGTAAACAAATTCCATTTGTTTCAACAGTTAAAAATTAATGAACCAATGTTAATAAATATTCCACTAGACTAATAGTAATAATTTTTAGCGGGAAAAAATGAGTTTATGAAAAAAATTATTTAAAAAAATTCCATTTGTTTAAATAAATTTATATCACTTAATAGGAATAAACTGCCAGTTCAACGAATTTTGAAAAAAAACATTTTTTATATAAATGGGATTTGTTTAAATAATTAAAAATGATTTAACCAATGTTGTTAAATATTCCACTAGACCAATAGTAATAATTTTTATTCAAAAAAACTTTTTAAAAACCAATTCCATTTGTGTAAACAATTTAAAATTAATGAATCAATGTTACTAAATATTCCACTACGCCAATAATATTAATTTTTAAAGGAAAAGACGAATTTTCGAGAGAGAAAAAATTTAAGCGAATTCCATTTGTTTAAAAAATAAAAAATTAATAAACCCATGTTAATAAATATTCCACTGGACTAATAGTAATAATTTTTAGCGGGGAAAAATGAGTTTATGAAAAAAATTCCATTTGTTTAAATAAATTTATATAACTTAATAGAAATAAAGTGCAACTTCAACGAATTTTTGAAAAAAACAACATTTTTTACACAAATGAGATTTTTTTAAATAATTAAAAATTAATTAACCAATTTTGTTAAATATGCCACTAGACCAATAGTAATAATTTTTATTTTAAAAAACTTCAAAGACGTAAAAACAAAACAGTTCCATTTGTTTAAAAATTGAAAATTAATGAATTAATGTTAATAAGTATTCCACTAGTGACTAGACCAATAGTAATAATTTTTAAGGGACAAAACGAATTTTCGAAAAAAATTTAAACAAATTCCTTTTGTTTAAACAATTCAAAATTAATAAACCAATGTTAATAAATATTCCACTAGACTAGGGGAAAAATGAAATTTCGAAAAAAAATTATTTAAACAAATTCCATTTTTTTAAATAAATTTATATCACTTAATAGAAATAAACTGCCAGTTCAACGAATTTTTGAAGAAAGAAACATTTTTTCAGAAATGGCATTTGTTTAAATATTTAAAAATTAATTAACCATTTTTTAAAATATTCCACTAGACCAATAGTAATAATTTTCATTTAAAAAACTTCAGGCATAAAAACAATTAAATTCCATTAGTTTAAACAATTGAAAATTAATGACTTAATGTTAATAAATATTCCACTAGACCAATAGTAATACTTTTTAAGGGGAAAAACGAATTTTCGTGACAAAATATTTAAACAAGTTACATTTGTTTAAACAATTAATAAAAATTGAACTAATGTTAATAAATATTCCACTAGACTAATAGTAGTAATTTTTACGGGAAAAACGAACTTTCGAAAAAAATTATTGAAACAAATTCCATTTTGTTTAAATAAATAAAAATTAATTAACGAATGATAATCAATATTCAACTAGATCAATATTAATAATGTTAAGTAAAAAACAGACGAGAATTCAATGTTGCAGTCTGTTGCATGAAATTCTTCGTTGGATAATTCTTTACAGGCCCCCATACTTTTCCGTCACATTTCTTCAAACCCAAAAAAAAATTATTCTAAAACTCAGTAAAGCGGTTTCCCATTTTACATGGGAAACTTAAAGTCAAAACCGACACCTGTCCCCGAACTCTTTTTTTAAGGAATAATAAAAAAGGGATTAAAGGGATTTCAAATGCAAAAATAGTTTAAAAGCTTTAGACATTTACCAGAGATTTAATTAGATTTTAAGATAGTTTTAGCAATTGCAAAGCATGTCTAGCAAATTATTCAAAAGTTATTTAAAAACATTTGAATCAATTTTAAAATCTTTCAAGGGATTTCAAAAATTCAAAGTTTTAAAGGATTTTCAAGAGATTTTATGAAGTTTTAGAAAATTTAAAGGGTTCGCAGAAATGTTAATCAATTTTAGTCAATTTAGAAAGATTTAAAACAATTTCAAAGTAGTTGAAGGAATTTCAAATAATTTCGGAGTAGTTTAAGGATTTTTAAGAAATCTTACAAGATTTCTAAGAATTTAAGCGGTTTTAAAGAATCACTATAGGGACTTGACGAGATTTTAAAGTTTCTTTTTAAAGGATTTAAAAATAGTTCACAATAGTTTCGAGGATTTCAAAAGATTTTATAAGATTTTAAGACAATTATTGTTGTTTTAAGGAATGTCAAGCCAGTTATTTAAAGGTTATTTAAAAAGATTTCAATAGATTTGAAGATATTTCGAGGGATTTACAAAATTCAATGATTATAAGAATTTTCAAGAGATTTCAAGGAATTTAAGTATATATAAAGGATTTTAAGTAATTTTAATTAATTTTAGATAATTTGGAAAGATCTTACTTGATTTTAAAGCAGTTAAAAGGATTTCAAAAAAATGCTTAGTAGTTTAAGGATTTTCAAGAAATCTTACAGGATTTCTAAGAAATGAAGCAATTTTAAGGAATTACTATAGGAACTTGACAGGATTTGAAAGTTTCTTTTAAAATTATTTTAAAATAATTCAAAAAGGTTCAGGGATTTCAAAAAGATTTTATCAATCAAATTTTAAGACAGTTTTAGAGATTTTAAAGAATTTCAAGCGAATTATTGAAAAGGTATTTAAAAATATTTTAATAAATTTTAAGAAATTTGAAACAATTGAAAGATTTTAAGAAGTTTTAGAAAATTTGAAGGAATTTAAGAGATTTTTAACAACTGTAGACAATTAGAAAGGTTTTAAATCATTTTAAAGGGTTTGAAGGGATTTAACAAAATTTGAGTAGTTTAAGGATTTTCAAGAAATCTTACAGTCTTTAAAGTTTCTTTTTAAAGGGTTTTAAAATATTTCAAAAAGGTTTAGGGATTTAACAGAGATTTAGTAAGATTTTAAGCCAATTTTGGTGATTTTAAAGAATGTAAATTAAACAGATTTTAATAAATTTTTTTTAAATTACAAAAAATTTAAAAATTCAAAGATTTTGAAGGATTTCCAAGAAATTTTAATCAGATTAAGAAGATTTAAAAGATTTGAAGAGCTTTTAGGGAAGTTCAAGGGAGTTTTAAAAATATCGGAGGACTTTCAGGATTTTCAAAAAATCTTTCAGGATTTCTAAGAAATAAAGCGATTTTAAGTAATTACTATAGGAACATGACAGGATTTTTAATTTTATTTTTAAATCCTTTAAAAATAATAAAAAAATGTTTAGGGATTTAAAAGTTATTTTATAAGATATTAAGATATTTTGAGTAATTTTAAAGAATTTCAAGCGAATTATTAAACAGATATTAAAAATAATTTTAATAAATTTTAAAAGCTTTTAAGGGATTTAAAAAATTCAAAGTTTTGTAGGATTTTCAAGAGATTTTAAGAAGTTTTAGAAAATTGAAAGGATTTTAAGAGATTGTTAATAACTGTATTCAATTAGAAAGATTTTTAATAATTTTAAAGGGGTTGCAGAGATTTCATAAAAATTCGGAGTATTTCAAGGATTTTCAAGAAATCTTACAGAATTTCTAAGAAATAACGCGATTTAAAAAAAAGGTTTTTTCAAAAAGGTTTAGGGATTTACAAGATTTTAAGAAAGTTTTAGTGATTTTAAAGAATGTCAAGCGAATTATTAAAAAGTTATTTAAAAAGGTTGTCATAAATTTTAAGATATTTCAAGCTATTTAAACAATTAAAAGGTTTTCCAGATTTTCAAGAGATTTAAAGGAATTTAGGATAATTTTAAGGATTTTAAGAAATGTTAATGAGTATTAGTCAATTTAGAAATATTTTTAATGATTTTAAAGAAGTTGAAGGGATTAAAAAAAATTCGGAGTAGTTTAAGGATTTTCAAGAAATCTAAATATGTATTTCTAAGAATTCAAGCGATTTTTAAGAATTAATAGGGACTTGACGGGATTTTAAAGAATTAATAGGGACTTGACGAGATTTTAAAGTTTTTTAAAGGATGCAAAAATGGTTTTAAATGGTTTACGGATTTGCAAGAGATTTTATAAGATTTTAAGAAGTTCTTAATGATTTTAAAGTTTCAAGCGAATTATTGAAAAGTTAATTAAAAAGGTTCTCAGAAATTTTAACATATTTAAAGGGATTTAAAGAATTCAAAGATTTGAATTAATTTTACTCAATTTTTAAAATATTTTAAATCAAGTGGCTTTAAAGAATTACTTGGGACTTTACGAGATCTGAACGTTTTATTTTTTATTTTTAAAGGACTTATAAGCTTTTAAGATAGTTTTAGTGACTTCATAGAATGTCAAACGAGTAATTGAAAAGATAGAAAGAAAAAATCCAAAAATCCAACAAAAAGACCATTAATAGGAAAGCGGTTTTGCGAGTTTTTGGCGCTAATTATCATTTTCTGCCTTTTTATTCAAATTGTTTCTAAGACATAATACTAATAATGAGATGTTTAAATAAATTGCTTAAACCATTTTTTATTGTTTTAGTAATTTTCTCTTAGAATAGAGTTAGAAAGTCGCGATTTTTTCAAGAATTTTCCACTTCTTGTCCAATTTTCAATTGTAGTTAGGTAATTATTAATTTTTAAGAGCATAATTGTTCAAATAGTTATTTTTGATAAACTGAAGCAACTATTACCTCACTTAAAGTCAAATGTAGACAAATAGTTAAAAATTTCAGGAAAAACGAAAGTTTTTAACATTTTTCAAACTCTATTTTGTGAACTATACTAATAATTTTCTAAAACAATTAATTTTGTTAGCTTCAATTAATTATCCACCTTAATCCAATTGAAAATTGGACAAAAAGCTAAAAATTCTTTTAAAAAAATGAATTTTTTGGCATTATTCTAAAAGACTATTATTAAAAATATCAATTAGTTGTTTAAACACTTATTTTTACGAAAATTAATTATGTTGGCTAACATTAATTAAGTATTAAATCATTCTAATCGAAAATTGGACAGAAAGTGGAAGAGTATTGAAAAAAACGCGACTTTCTTACTCTACTCGGATCGAAAATTTCTAAAAATAATAATAAATTATTTAAACAATTTATTTAAATATCTTATGATGAACATAAAGTATTATTTCATGTATTAGAAAAAAATTGATATTCAAAAGCTATTTGAGTCAAAAATTCGGAAAACCCACTTTTTATATTTATATTTTATTTATATTATAAAAAAAGAGTATTTTTTCGTATGAGAAATACGTGTTAAATGTCATGGGACTTGCACCACCTCTAAATACCATTTTTTTAATGTACCACGCTACTATAAATACTAAATTTTTCGCAATTAGTTTAATTTTCAGTACAAGAAATTATTATTTAACAAACAAACAAAAAACAAATTTGTGAGAAAACAGTTTAATTTTCAATTAAAATCTTTAACCAGAAAACGAATTTTTTACAAAAAGAGTTCAGCTTTCAACTTTTGTAATTAGTTGAATTTTCAATCAAAAAGATAAATTTCCAAACGAGAAGATTAATATAATAGCAAGGAAGGCCAATTTTAAACAAAATACGTGAATTATCCCTCAAATATTTTGATTCTTAAACTAAGAAGATAAATTAATTGTCAACCAGATAGTCTAATTTTTAATTAGAAAAGATAATTTTTTAACAAAGAAGTTGAATTTTAAACAAAAAAATGAAATCTGCATGAAAAATATAACAGTTCATGTGTCAGCAAAAAAAAGTTTTTTGAACAAAATAGTTATATTTTTAACCAAAAAGAAGCATATACAACAAAAATCATGATTCTGAAATAAAAATGAATTTTCAAGAAATATTTCAACAAAGTGGTTAAATTTTCATCCAAAAAGATGAACTTTCTACGAAAAAGAATAATTTTCTATCAGAAAAGACGAATTTTTTTACTAAAGAAGATAAATTTTTAACCAAAAATGGTATAGTTGAGTTTTCCGTTGAATAAATTAATGTGAAACTTAAGACACAACGAATTTTTGTCAAAATGGTTCAATTTTCAATCAAAAAGTTCTCCCAAATAGTGAAAATTTCTATTAATAATGATCAGGCTTTTACCAAATATTTCCTTTTTCAAACAAGAAACTTTAATTTTCAGCAATGGTGTTGAATTTTAAAAGCAAAAGATGAATTTTAATACATGAAGAATAATTTAATCTAAAAAAATGAACAGTTTCAACCAAATACATGATATTTCCTCTGAATAGTTAAATTTTAAATCAAAATTTTCTAATTTTTAATTAAAAATATAGTAGTTAAATATTGAATTTTGAACGAAAATCATGCATCAACAAATAACAATGAATTGTTTACAAAAAGTTCAAATTTCAACCAAATAATTGAATTTTCAATTTAAAAATATGAATTAATTTTTAACAAAAATTCTTATAGTTTAAGTTTCAATAAAAAAATTTATTTTTAACGAAAAAAACATGAATTTTCAAACAAATAGTTCAATTTTCAAGCAAAGTCATTTCATAAAAATAGTTGGACTTTCAACTAAAAACGATGAGTGTTTACCCAATAGCTGCATTTATGAATTGAAACCAAACATGGAAAATTAAAATTTCAATTAAAAAATTAATATTGACCAAAAAACAGAATTTTTTGAATTAAATTTTTCGATTTTTCAACCGAAGAAGAATGAGTTTTAAACAAAGGACATCGTTTGTCAATCAAGAAGTTCTTATTCAAACAAATAATAATATTTTCAATTAAAAAAGATTAATACTCAAATAAGAAGGTTAATTTTATAGTAAGAAAAAGTCAATTTTCAACAAAAAATGTAATTTTAATTCTAATAGTTTGATTTTCAACTAAAAAAGATATATTTTCAACAAAAAATGCACGAGTTTAATTTTTTCTAGAAAAAAGTAATGTTATAAAAAAATGTTCTAAAAAAATAGTGCCATTCTGAATCAAAAAGATAAATTTACAACAAACATAATGAATTTACGACCGAAAAAGTAATTGCTAACAAAATACCTTAAATTTTGAACAAATTGTTGAATTTTCAACCAAAATTGGGTTATTTAATGTTTTAGTTAAAGAAATTAATTTTGAACCAATAAAAAAACTAATTTTTAACAGAATAGATTATTTAATAACCAACCAGATAATTTTTTGACAAGAATCATGGACCTACGGCCAAAAATGAATTTTTAAGGAAATAGTTCGACTTTCTACTAAGTAGATGAATTTTCTAAGGAAGATAGATTTTTAGTCATTATTGGAATACTAAAATTTTGAGCTGAAAAAATTAATTAATATTCAAAAAGTTGTATTTAAAAAAAAAAAGATAGATGAATCTTTAACCAAACAATGAATTTTTAAGAAAAAGTTCCAACTGTAAACTATGTAGTTCAATTTTCAAACAAAAAGATTTATTTGGAAACAATTATATTAATTTTATATTAAAAAAGGCAAATTTAGAACAAAATGCATAAATGTTTACCAAAATAGTTGAATTTTCAACTAAGGCAGATGAGCTTTTAAAAAAATAGTTAAATTTACGGCCAAAAAGATTAAATTTCTAGCAAAATTGCAAATTTTGAATCAAAAGCATTTTTCCCCAAATAGATGAATTTTAAATTTAAGAGTATAAATTTTTAACAAAATAGTAGAATTTTCAATTAAAAACGAAAAATATAATAATTGATATTCTATCCAACAAAAACTATTTTTTTACAAAATCAAAAAGATGTATTTTCACGAAATTCATAAATTTACAACAAAGAAATGAATTTTCAACCAAATATTTCAACTTGTAATCCAATAGTTAAATTTGCAATGAAATAGATGAATTTGGAACCATTTAATTAAATTTTCAATCGAAAGGTTACATTTTCAGCTGAAATTATCAATCTTTCACAAAAAATCAATTTTTTAACAAAACGTTTCAAGTGTTAACTAATGAGCAGAATTCTTAACCCAAAAGATAAAATTTCAAACCAAAAGAGTAATTTTATGGAAAAAGTGACGAGTTTTTAACAAAAGACATGAATTTTCAACCAAATAGTTAAATTCTCAAATTAAAATACGAATTTTTAACAAAATAGTCGTCTTTTTAACAATACAAAATTCTTCAATCAAGGAAAAAGGGGAATTTTCTACAAAACAATTAAAACAGAGATATTGAATGAATACATGTATAGTGTCGAAATGGGGTTTTGCTTTTAGACTAAAACTTCAGTCCAGCTGCTTTCAATTCGTTTGCCTTTTATTCCGCTTTTATAAAAAAGTAGAAAAAGTGATTTGATTAGTTTTCGCATGCTATGAATGCCTTAAAAAGCAACAATTTCATAAATGCGTTAAATAAAAACTAATTTATTTTGCAGCATTTTTTATTTTGTCTCCATATTATATTATTGTATGACAATATTATATAAACTATAATAATTCGGGGCTTTAGAAATATTTTTTGTTTATATTTTATTTTTCGAAATCGAGTAACCAATAAGTTATATAAATATAAACAATATATTCAAAAAGTAATAGGCGTTTGTAACATTTATAAAAATGCAAAAATACATAAATAAAAATAAGTCTGAAAGAAAAAGCATTTTGCACAATATATTTAAATAAAAAACAATAAAATAAACAAATGAAAGTCCGCTGAGCGCGCCTTTTAAAATTAAAGGTCAAAGCATCCACAACTGTAAATTGGTGATAATGAATTCTCCTTATTTAAAGCTCTTGCGGCTTTAGCGAAGACATTCTCATAATTTGTCTCGTGCTTTGCACTCAAATAAAATTTATCAAAAACGAAAGCTTTTCTTATTATGTGTAACTCTATTAGTCGTTTTAAAGATAAGTGAATTTCATAATTTACTATAAAATATTGTGGAAGAAAATTAAATTGCAATTCATTTAACTATAGGTGATATATAGGTAACTATAATTACATAGTTTGGGTTGGTGTACGTAGATTTACCATACATCACTGAATGATTTGAAGAAAAAAGTTCGGTTTTTTGTGGATTTTAACCAGGATTGTCAGTACCGAAAAATTTTAGTGAGCATAACCTCATTCTCGCAATGAAAAGTGATTTATTTTATAGATTGTTAGTGCTTGAGCTTAAGTTTCTTTTCTAGTTTTCCATACATACATTGCGAACACGCTATGATCACCTTAGTTCGGAGAGAGAGAGAGAGAGAGAGAGAGAGAGTGAGCCAGTGGGTGACGCTCGATCTGTTTCCATGACGGTGACGCTCGATCTGTTTCATTTTCACTGGCTAGCCCCCAGCGCCAGCGC
>JAWWLR010000148.1:8272972-8286278 GCA_035041075.1 Acraspis erinacei | reverse complement strand
CCAATAGTTAAACCTTAAAGCAAAATAAACGAATTTTAAAACAAAAATTTGAAAATTTTGTAGTAAAAATTTTAATTTCAACATAAAAAATGCAATTTGTTAAATTCAAGAAAAAAATACGAGTTTGCAACAAAATTGTTTAATTTTCTACCAAACTGTTAAATTTTCAAAAAAAAAAATACCATTTTTTAAGAATTTTCAACCCAAAAAATGCATTTTTTAACAAAAAAGTTCATTTGCAATAAAAGATGAAATTTGAACAAAAGAATTAAATTTTCTACAATGAGTTGAATTTTTACCATATTTTCAAGCAACAAAGACGAATTTTCTAGAATTTTCAATTCAAAAAATTCATTGTTCAACAACAAAGCTAATTTGCAATAAAAGATCAATTTTGAACAAAAAAATTTAATTTTCTACAAAGAATTGGAATTTTTACCAAATTTTCTACCAAAAAAGATAATTTTTTTAGAATTTTCTACCTAAAAAATTTATTTTTCAGCAGAAAAGATAATATTCAACAAAATAGTTGAATTTTTAACCAAATTGTTGAAAAGAATTTTTTTTCATTTTCAACTAGAAAAATTCACTTTTCAACAAAAAAGGTAAGTTACAATAAAAGATGAATTTTGCACAAAAAAATTTAATTTTCTACCAAGAATTGGAATGTTTCCCAAATTTTCTAACAAAAAAGATAATTTTTTTTAGAATTTTCTACCTAAAAAATTTATTTTTCAGCAAAAAAGATAATATTCAACAAACTAGTTGAATTTTTAACCAAATTGTTGATTTGTCTACCCACAAAGATGAATTTTCAACCAAATAGTCGAATTTTTGTAACAAAAAAGAATTACTTCCACGAAAAAAGTTACATTTAACAACCCAATAATTAAGCCTTAAAGCAAAAGAAACGAATTTTCAAAAAAAAAGACCGATGAAATTTTCAAGTTAAATAAGCGAATTATTTTAGATATTTTAATCCGAAAAATGTCATTTTCAAGGAAAAATAGGATTTTAAAAAATTTTTTAACTCCTAAAAAATTCATTTTTGAACAGAAAAAAGTAAATTGCAATAAAAGATGAATTTTGAACAACAAAATTTAATTTTCTGCAATAAGCTAAATTTTTACCAAATTTTAAAGCAAAAAGGACGAATTTTTTAGAATTTTTTACCTAAAAAATTTATTTTCCAAAAAAGAAGATAATAAAAAAAAGATAATTTTCTACAAAATAGTTGAATTTTTCACCAAGTTGTTGATTTTTCTGCCCACAAAGATGAATTTTCAACAAAATATTCCATTTTTTTAACTAAAAAGAATTAATTGAACGAAAAAAAGTTATATTTAACAACCCAATAGTTAAACCTTCAAGCAAAAGAAAAGATTTTTCAAAAAAAAAAAACGTTCAATTTTCAAGTTAAAGAGGCCAATTTGTTTAGAATTTTTAACTCAAAAAAATTAATTTTCAAAAAAAGAGGTAACTTCCAGCAAAGAAAGATAAATTTTCAGCCAAGAAATATCAGTGAATCTAAATAATTGTATATTTAAACCAGAAGGTTAATTTCCTGACAAAAAATAAATGTTCAACAAAATTAATTAATTTCTAACCAAATACTTGAATTTTCAGACAAAACTGGAATTGTTTAACTTTTGTTAAAAAAATTAAATTTCAGCACAAAAAATGCAACTTGTAAAATTCAAGAAAAAATACGATTTTGCACCAAAATTGTTTAATTTTCTAACAAATAGTTAAATTTTCAAAAAAAAAGATGATTTTTTTTAGAATTTTCAACCCAAAAATTCATTTTTCAACAAAAAAGGTAATTTGTAGTTAAGGATGAAGTTCGAACAAAAAATTTAATTTTTCTACATTAAATTTCAATTTTTACCCAATTTTGAAGCAAAAGAGACAAATTTCGTAGAATTTGTAAGTTCTGAAATATTCCTTTTTTAACAAAAAATATAATTTGCAATGAAAGATGCATTTCCAATAAACAAATTAAATTTTCTACAATAAATTTGAATTTTTACCAAATTTTCAAGCAAAAAAGACGACATATTTAGAATTTTTAATCCAAAAAATTTAATTTTCAACAACAAGGCTAATATGCAATAAAAGATCATTTTTAAACAAAAAAAAGTTAAATTTTTTAGAATTTTTCAACAATTCGAGTGAATTTAGAGAAACTTAAGGAAAATGAGAACAATTAGATGAAATTCAAATAAATTTAAGCTAAATTAAGAAAGAATTTAAGTTAATTGAAAAAACTTAAAAAATTTTTTTTTTTAATAAATGAATTGAGAAAAATTTACGGGATTTCAAGAATAATTTAATTAAATTTCTAAGAATTCAGAGTGAACTACAACAAAAAATAAAAATCTATTGAATAGAGTGAGTTTAAAAGAATTCATTAGTGAATTAAAAAAATCAAGAGAGTTGTAAAGAATTGAAAAGAATTTAAAAGAATACAGGATAACTTGAGAAGAATTCTGGGTTAATTGCAAATTCATTCAAATTAATTTTAAAAAAATATATGAAAATATAATATATTCCTAATTTCAATAGAACTGAAGTAAATTCAGAAGAATTCAAGACAATCCGATAAATTCCATACAAAATAAAGATAAATTACTATTAATTCGAGTAGAACAAAATTTTTTAAATACAAGAAAATTCTATTTAATTCAGGAGAGTTCAAAAGAACTCAAAGGAATTCAAAAGAATTAAAAAGAACTCAAAGGAATTTAAAATAATTTACTGTAGTTTTTAAAAAAATCAATAAAAATTTGAAATCCTTGGGTTTTCTGTTTGAATTTATTTTAAAATGTAGCAATGAACTTAATTAAAAGACATAATTTTCAACCTTTTCCGAAGATTTCGGAACAATTCAATTTTAATTTAACAGAATTCAAATGAATTAAAAAAATGTTTTAAAAAAAATTCATTGATTTCCGTAAATCAAAGAGAAGAATTCAATGGAATTCATAAAAATTCAAGGAGAATTAAAAAAGAAATCAAAGGAATTTAAAAAAATTGAATTTAATTCAATAACTTTGAAATAAGCTTAGAAAAATTTAAGGGAATTCAAAGAATTTGATGAAATGCAAATAACTGAATACAAACTTAAAATTTTTTTTTTTAATTAACAGAATTAAGTAGAATTGAGTGAATTTTGAAAGATTCAAGTCAACTAAAAAAAATTCCAGAGAATTCCATAGAATTCAAAAGAATTCAGGGTGAATTCCAAGAAAAAATTTAAACCTTTGAAACTAATAAATCTTTGAAAACGTAATAAATTAAAAAGAATTCAAATGAATTGGAACAATTTTGATAATCTGGTTTTTTTAAAAAGAAATTCATAAAAAAATCAACCTGAACTTAAAAAGCAATCAAGTTAATTGAAAAAAATTCAGAAACATGAAAAAATTAATTACTTTGCGATTTTTTTTAAATAATAAATATTATTTAAATCCTTTAGACTCCTCTCAAATTTTTTAAAGTTCTTGAAAATGCCCAGGAATTTGAAAAAAGTACGTTAAAATATTTAAAATCCTGGAACCATTTTATCAATTGATCCTCAGGATCAAGTAAATTAAAACTTTCAAAAAATATCCAGCAAATTAAGTAGAAAAGCGTACATTCCAAAAATTCGCGTGAATTAAAAAAATTTCAGTAAATTCATAAAATTCCTGTAAAATCGTTCTATATATTCAGAAATTCAAGAAAATTCTTAATCCTATACTATCTCAAAAGTTTGAAAATCACTTCAAATTAATCAAATTAATTTTTAAAATCCCTGGAGTCTTTTAAAATTCCATAAATCAGAAAAGAAATTTATTAAATATCTTTTATTTTATTTTTATTTATTATTTAAATAATAATATATAAATAATTGACTGAAAAATGTAAGAGAATTAAAAAAAAAACTGGGAAATTAAAAGTACATACAAAGGAACTTCCTCCTGCGGAACATATCCGTCTCGAACTCGACGTGGTTTTCTCCAGGTTCCATCTGGACGTTGACTTGCTGGAATAAACGTTCCCCCTACAATAAAATCCAAACGGAACAATTAACTATCATACAATTCTTTAAATATGCCTTCAAAAATATTCAATAAAAAGAATATTTTTATAAATAAGATCCTGAAACTAAAGTTTTAAACGTTTATGAGAAACGAAAAATAATAAATATCCTCACCTAAAATCTAAAGCAACAATTTTGTAGATTTATATAATAAATAATTGGAAAACAAAAGTTTTATCCCCATAATTATCAAGAAAAGTATCTTTCAATCCCTAAAATTGAGTAAATGATTGCAAAAAAAAATTAGTTTCAACAAAGCATATGAATTTTCAGTTAAGGAAATTATTTTTAAATAAAAATCAACAAATTTTCAATAAAATAATACAATTTTCAAAACAAGAACATTAATTTCGGAAAAAAATTAGGAACGTAACTCAATTTTTAATGTAGAAGTTGAATTTTCAATAAAAAAAGATGAATTCGCAACTGAAAATATAATATTTAATATTTCAATAAAAAATAGATTATACTTTTAAATAAAAAACCAAACGAAAAAACTCAATTAGTAACAAAGAAGATTAATTTTTTACCAAAACAGACGAATTTTCAAGAAAATAGTGGTATTTTCAACTAAAGAATATTTTTGTTTAGAAAAAAAAAAAACAATTTTCAACAAAACATTTGAGTTTTTAAGATAAAAAGTCGATTTTTTTCGAAACTTTTGGCTTTGAAGGAAAAGAAAAAGAATTCCAAAAAAACAGTTGAATTTTTAAGCTAAAAGCTGACTTTTCAGACCAAGAAAATTAATATTTCAGAAGATAGTTGAATTTTGAATAAAAGTTTAATTTTAAAACAAGAAAAATAAACTTTTAATTAAGAAATATGACTTTTTTCCCCAAAGAGATGAATTTTCTATCCAAAAATATAAATGTCTAACAAAACAGTTGAATTTCCGACGAAAAAAGAATACTTTTGAACCAAATAATTCAATTTTTAATCAAATAGTAGAATTTTTCACCAATAGAGATGAATTATGGACCAAAATTATAATAGTAGACTTTTCAACCATGAAAATTATGTCCTACCTAAAAAGAAGAATTTTTAAGGAAATACATAAATTAAAAAAAAAGAAATAGTTTAATTTTCAATTAAAAATGTTAAGTATACAAAAATATAAAAAGATTATTAAAAATAAGTTAAATTTTCAATGAAATAGATGAATTTTCTTGGGATTTTTCGTTGAAAATTCATTTTTAAAAATTCAAAACTCCCAAGATTATTGTGGAAAATTCATCTATTCGGTTGAAAAATTAACTTATTTCTTAAGATTTTTTTATAATTAACATTTTTAATTTAAAAAAAAATTGAATTATTTGGTTAAAAAGTATTCTTTTTTGGGAAAAAAGTCATATTTCTTGATTAAAAATTTATTTTTCTTGTTCTAAAATGAAACTTTTATTCAAAATTCAACTATCTCCTGAAATATTCCTTTTCTTGGTCGAAAAAGTCAACTATTAGCTTAAAAATTCCAATATTTTTTTGGAATTCCTTTTATTTTGCTTCTAAGTTTAACTATTTGGTTAGAAATTCATCTCTTTAAGTTTCAATCCGAATAATTATGGAAACAGTAAGACTTTTTAGTTTAAAAATTCAAATTTTATTTGAAAATTAATAATACTATTTACTCTTTACTCTAGTAATTTTACTCTAGTAAAAAATACGAATTTTCAACAAATTTGAGTCTTTAAGCTAAAATGTCTAATTTTTTCTAAGCTTTTGGCTTTGAAACCTGAAAAGATGAATTTTTAACCAAATAGTTAAACTTTTCCGACCAAAAAAACGAATATTTCAGAAGATAGTTGAATTTTGAATAAAAGTTTAAGTTTAAAACAAGAAAAATAAACTTTTAATTAAGAAATATGACTTTTTTTCCCCAAAGAGACGAATTTTCTATCCCAAAAATATAAATGTTTAGCAAAACAGTTGAATTTCCGACCAAAAAAGAATACTTTTGAATCAAATAATAGAATTTTTCACCAATAGAGATGAATTGTGAAAGAATTTTTAAGGAAATATATAAATTTTAAAGGAATAATGAAATATTTGAATTTTGAATTAAAAATGTTAATAATAAAAAAATCTTAAGAAACAAGTTAAATTTTCAATCGAATAGATGAATTTTTCACAAAAATCTTGGGTTTAAAATTAAAAAAAAAAAAATTCTCAACGAAAAATGTAATTTTTCAACGAAAAGATTCACTTTGAACTAAACAATTTCATTTTTAACCAAAGAAGACGAAATTTTTTAAGTAAAATTATGAATTTTAATCTGCATTCTTTAAATCTTCGGTTAAAAAAATAAATTTTCAACAGAAAAAAACTGACTTTCAACCGAAGACGAATTTTTAACAAAAATTATGAATCTTCAACTAGAATGGTTAATTTTACAGTTAAGTATTTATTTTCCAGTAAAAAGAAACTAATTTTCAACCAAAACAATCAATTTTCAACTCAAACCAGTTTAATTTTGAACCAAAAAAATAAATTTATAACTAAAATGATGAATTTTCAATAAGAAAAAAATAAATCGTCAAAAAAGTGGTTCAACTCTTAACCAAGTATTTGAATTTTCAACCAAAAAAGATTAATTTTCTGCCAAAAAAAGAATTTTCCAGCAAATACATGAACTTTTATGTAAAATGATAAATATTCAACCAAAAAATTAAATTTAAACCAAAAATATTTTGATTTTTAATGAAAAACAGTTGAATTTTTAAAATAAAAGATCAATTTTCAAACAAAAAGATTAATTTTCTACCAAACAAGTAGAATAATCAACAAAAAATGGATAATTTAAATTTTCATTAGTTTAAATTTTCAAATTTTAAGCTAAAAAGTCCAACTTTTTCCATAATTGTTTGGATTGAAACCTGAAAAGATGAATTTTGAACAATATAGTTCAACTTTAAAGCAAAAGAAAAGGAATTCTAAACCAAATATTTGAATTTTTAAGCTAATGGTTGACTTTTCCGACCAAGAAAACGAAAATTTCAGAAGATAGTTGAATTTTGAATAAAAATTTCATTTTAGAACAAGAAAAATAAATTTTTAATCAAGAAATATGACTTTTTCGCGAAGAGACGAAGTTGCAATCGAATAGGACGAATTTTCTATCCAAAAAACATACATTTTTAACAAAATTGTTCAATTTCCGACCAAAAAATAATACTTTGGAACCAAATAATTCCATTTGTAATCAAATAGACGAATTTTTCACCAATAGAGATGAATTATGAATGAATTTTTAAGGAAATATATAAATTTTTAAGAAATAATGAAATAGTTAAATTTACAATTAAAAATGTTAATTATAAAAAAAATCTTAAGAAATAAGTTAAATTTTCAACCGAATAGATTAATTTTCCCCAACAATCTTGGGTTTCTGGATTCGTTAAATATTCAGTTAAAAAAAAAATGTTCAATAGAAAAAAAAACTGATTTTCAACCGAAGAGACGAATTTTTAACAAAAATTATGAATCTTCAACTAGAATGGTTAATTTTTTAGTTAAGTAATTATTTTCCAGTAAAAAGAAACTAATTTTCAACCAAAACGATCAATTTTCAACACAAACCAGTTAAATTTTGAACAAAAAAAAATAATTTTTTAACTAAGATGATGAATTCTCAACCAAAAAAGATTAATTTTCTGCAAAAAAAAAAGAATTTTCAAGAAAACATACGAATTTTCGATAAAAAATGGAAGAATTTTCAACCAAATTCATTAATTTTTATATAAAATGATAAATGTTCAGAAAGAAAATTAAATTTAAACAAATTAGTTAAAATATCAATCAAATTTATAACAAAAGATATGAATTATCAACAAAAGAGTTGAATTTTCAATCAGAAAATAAGCATTTCCAGCTAAAAAGTTTCTTTTCAAATAAACAGTTCCATTTTTTTCCAAAAAGAGGAAATTTAAAAAAAAACAAGCTAAATTTGCACTAAAAAAGTCAATTTGCTCAAGGAAATACCTGAATTCTCAACCAAAAATGGTGATTAATCGTTAAAAGGTACACTTAAAAATATTAAGTTTCGATAAATTTTTTTTTGCACAAAAAACTTGGATTTTTAACCAAAGAAAATATAATTTTCAAAAAAAGGTTTTAATATAGCAGTAGAAACAAGTAGTTTAATTCTCAATTAAAAAATATGAATTTTAAATTAAAAAAGTTAAATTTTCAACCAAATTTCAACTAAAGAGATCAATATTCAATTTTAATATTTGAATTTTCAGTCAAAATAAATAATTTTAAAGATAAAAAAAATTGTCAACCAAAGAGAAGAATTTTCAACTAAGAATTATGAATCTTCAACAAAAACAAAAAAAAAATGGTAACAAACTTCAATAGAAAAAGCTGAATTTTCTACAGAAGAGTTGATTTTAGAACACATCAAAAAATATTTTAATTTCAAATCAAGAACAGTTAAAATAAAGCAAAATTACGAATTTTCAATCAAATAAATAGTTGAATTTTCAACCCTAAAATATGAATTTTCTACCCAAAGAAACTTTATTTTCAAAATTTATTTTCAATATTAAAAATTTTTAAATGTCTTTTCCGAGAATTTCATTTAAATGTTGCATTAAAAAAAAGTAGAATTGTCAACGAAGAATCTAATAGTTGATATTTAAACCAACACATAAATATTTTTAAGAAAATAGATGGATCCTGAAATATGCAGATTAATTTTAAACTAAATAGTTACTTTTTAAACAAAAAAAGAGGAAATTTTGAAAAAAGAAAATTAATTTTGTACCCAAAAGACAAATTTTCAACTAAAAAAGGTCAATTTTTAATTAAAAATGGGAAAATTACATTTTGGGTTAGAAAAATTTATTTTAAGCAAAAAAAAAGGAATTTTCAAGAAAATAGTTAAATTTTCAAGCAAAAAATATAAGAAAGTAGTTTAAATTTTACCTAGTGCTTGATTTTTAAATAAAAAAGATTGAATTTCAACCAAAAAGTTACATTTTCAACCAATATGATGACATTTTTAATTGAAATAGTTGAATTTTCAATTCCAAAAAATCAAGTTACAACCGAAAAAAAATCATTTTCAACAGAAGAGATGAATTATCAACAAAAATTATGAATCTTCAACAATAATCGTTGAATTTTTGGTTTAAAAAATTAATGTCAAGCATAAAAAAACTTATTTTTAACCAAATACATGAATTTTTTACTAAAAAAGGTTAATTTTCAATTAAAAGAGAAGAATAAAAAAAAACACGATTTTAAAAAAAAATAATTAAATTTTCTTCAATAACCAAAAAATATTAATTTTCTACTAAACAGAAGAATTTAAAAAAAATATAGAATAGTTAAATTTTCAATTTAAAAAAAATCAATTTTCAACAACAAAAATATGCGATTTTATCCAAAGAGATAAATTATCAACTAAAATGAACATAAAAAAAATTTAACCGAAAAGACATTTTCATTTAATTGGAAAAATCTTCAACTGATATAGTTGAATTTCAACTTAAAAAAATTAATAAAAAAATGTTTATCAACCGAAGAGGCGAAGTTTCGTCTAAAATTATGAATCTTCAACTGAAATAGTTAATTTTTTAATTTAAAAATTTAATTTTCAGCATAAAAAAATGATTTTTAAACAAAAAGATGCATTTTCTAACATAAAAAATGAATTTTCAAAAAATACAGGAATGTTAAACCAAAAATGGAATAATTCAATCTCAAGTTAAAAATTATATTTAAAGAAAGAATTAAATTTTGAACCAAGCATATACATTTTCAGCTAAAATGATGAGTCAATAATAAAAAAATGATTCAACTTTCAACTAAGTAGTTTAACTTTTAACCAGTAAATATTAATTTTCTTCCAAAAAAGAAGAATTTTCTACGGAAAATAAAAGCTGAATCCTTATTAAATAAAATTTTATATCTTTTCCGAAATGTCTCTCAGGAAAAAAAGATTTAAAAAAAATAAAAATCTTGGGGGGTCGGAAAAACAATTTTGAATGAAAACCGATAATATTATAAAGTATAGCAGCAGCGAAAGATAATATGAGAATAGTAGGTTCTAAAATTGGGTTAATCGAGTTAATTTAATCGAATTATTTCGCGGAAGACTTCTAATATTATTAGTCCGAAAAGGGTTGTTTACTTTTTTGAGGTTATAAACAGAAACTTGTATGCAGATTCCGTAATTTCAAGAAATTTAAGTACCTTGGTCATCCTTTATGTACCCCGATGCCATCGCAATTCAATAATCCGAATTTTGAGTATTATTTAACTGATAGTTTTGAAAATATTTGGTATTATCGGCCTTCCATTCTGTACACTCTAAAATCACAACTTTTATGTGGACAGTCGGTAAGGTAGAGACTTAAATTGTCATTAAAGAGAACCACCACTTTTAGATAGAATTATAATCGAACTTTTCATATTTAAATTAAGAAACGGAAAATTTATTACTCAATTTTTCAAATATAAAAGTAAAAAATCAATGAGAATAAATGTATCTAAATAAATATTCAGGGGACATGATTTCTCGGGTGCAACCCGTCGTACAGCAGATTAATGAAGAAAGCCTCTGTTCAGGGGCATGTTCCTTTTATTATTTTTCACGAAAAATAATTTTTGTAGTAAAAAACAAGAATTTTTAGTGCTTATTAATTATTTTAGAGTTTTTAAGCACTTACATTTTTTCTGAAATTAGAATCTGAGATCTGATGACGTTTTTAAATTAAATGTTTTTAATGTTTCAGACGTGTCGAAAAAGAATCTCAATTTTCCTTATTTATTTTAGAGGATTTTAAAAATATAAGGAAACGTTCAATTCAATTTAGAAATATATGATCAATTTTCGGAAATCTTTTGAAGTTTAAAAAATTATTCTTCTCTTAAAAACTCCTGAAATTCCTAAAATTTTTCTTTGAATTTTAAAACATCTTTCAAATTAATGAAAATTGATGAAAATTTTCGAGATTTTTTCCATACTTTAGAAATTAAAAAAAAAAATTTTTTTTAAATAAAAAGTCATACCTATTTGCGAGTTTTCTAATTCGGGAACGTTACAGTTTTTCAGTTGTCTCGCTTAAACAATTTAAAAAATTGTTTTCTGTTATAAAATATTTTTTTGAAAATGAATGAATCATTTTGTTTGATAATGTGCAAAATAATTTGAAGGAAAAATACAAAAAATGTTTAAAAAATCGAAATCTTAATTAAGAAAAAAATGAAAAAGGAACTTTCAGAAAAATCAGTGCTGAATTGAATCCTGCAATGTTCATTTGGAAAATGTAATTAGGTTCGGAAAAAATTGAGGGAGAAATTTCCTTTTGCATTAAATTTTTTTTTCTTTGATAAAAATATTTTTTGATTTTATGTTTCACGAATACATAATTTTTATTGAGATTCGAGAATTATTTAGTTCACATATTTCATGATTCGGCCATTTTCTGTCGGGAATCTTCAAATTCCGAAATTTTATAAACTGTCACATCTTCTAGATTCTTTTTTGGGACGTCTGAAATATTCCGTAACCTAAAAATCCCCAATTTGAAAATTTTCTAATAATAAAATTCCTACCAGAAAATTTCCGAATAGTAAAATGTCCAGCACTACAAGATTTTCGAATTTAAACAATTAACAAAATTGTTTCATAGTCAATATTATTTATTTATTAAAAGTATAAGAATAAAATAATTTTTTCAATTTTCAAAGTTTTTAAAATAATTATTGTGAAATAACCAGAATTGGACGAAAAAAATTCTCAATGTAATTTTTTTAAATGGATAGTATTTTTTTAAATTTTTGTTTTTGTTCAAAAATCTTGTTCTTATATTGTGGTTCTTCATTTAACAATATTTTTAAACTATTGCTATTTGTAAATTCTAGAAAAAAATTCTGAACAAACATAAAATCAAATTTTTGCAGATCAAAATATTTGATTATTATATTTTTAATAAATAAATGCGATTTATTTAAAAACAATTTTTTTATGATTTAAATAATGGATTTTTCGGTGTCTGATATTTTTAAATTCGGCAGTTTTCTGTCGGAAATATTATTATTCGGGTCTTTTAAAATTCCGTAATATTATACTAACTACGAGCAATTTTATAATTTCGGAAATTTTCTATTTGTAGTATTTTCTTTTTAAGGAATTTTCTTTTTTGGGATTCTTTAGTCAACTTGAAGTTTGATCTTATAAACAACAATAAATTTAATAATTAATAAATTAAAACAACTCAAATTTAAGATCGTCTAACTACAAATTTAAAAAGTGTTCCGTTAAAAAAAAGTATTCCATCAATATTTAATGATTCTGACTAAAATATTTAACCAAAAATAACTTTATAATAAGAAGCTCATTCTTAAACAAAAGGAAGAATTTTAATTGGAACAAAAAAATCAATTTTTTACCAAAGAAATGTCTTTAAATTAAATAATTCTATATTTTCAAAATTCTAGAGTTTTTAATACTAATTTTTCAAAATTTCAGAACTCTGTATAGTTTATCTTGAAAATTGATGAGGTTTTAATTCTGAAAGTTCGCAATTGAGTATTATACAGGTTTTAGGTTTTATAATAAAAAATTATGCAATTTTGATGATTCACGTTTTAGATTTCTACCATTTAGAAAATACGAAATTAAAAACTTTTGAACCTTCAAAATTATCAAAATTTAACTATTTTTATTTATAAATATTTTAGATCGAAGAGTACTCAATTTTAAATCTTGAAAATTGAAGATTTTTCTACTGTAAATCTTCAAAAAATTTAAGTAGATATTTAAAACAGAATGTTCAAAATTACATAATTTTAAACTAAAAACATTCCAAATGATACATTTTTTATTTAAAAATTTAAAAATATGACAATTAAAAATTGAGTACTTGAAAATATATATCTTGAAAATTGCATAATTGCCAATATTATATGATGAAAATCCTGAAATTTTTAATTCTAATTCTTTAAAATTGTAGAGTTTGTAATTGAAAATGTTTAAAACTAAAGACTTCAATTTTAAATCTTCCAACTTGAACTAATGTTACAACATTTTAAAAATTACCTTCAAAGATAATTTCAAAATAAAGAAAATCGTTCAAAATAAAAAAAATGTATTCAAACAAAAAAATTATTTGAATAAAGAGAAATTTCTTTGAATCAAAGCAAGGTTTCTTTTAGTAAGAGCCAATGAGTATTTTTCTTTCATGCAAGAAATTTCTTTTCAACAAAAAAAATCTT
>JAWWLR010000148.1:8199087-8215782 GCA_035041075.1 Acraspis erinacei | reverse complement strand
GCAGATGTCAGAGAGATCCGCGTTTCCTCAGAATAGAACTTTTTATCTCTAATAATTCCTAGCTTAATACTAATACATAGTAGACCATAGGCATGTTAAGATTGTGGCGTGCGTTTCCTCTACACATGTTTGAAAGAATTTTCCAACTTTCTCTAAATATAATAAACTTTAAGTTTCGGTAGTTACCCAGTGACACTTTCCCTTAGACTTCGTGAGAGGGTCTTACCCTTTCCCTACGGTTTTCCGAGTGAAAGTTTCCCTTGCTGGGGGCTGTTTTGGCACTCTGACACGAACTAGCGTCGCGTTTAGATCTCAGCCTTTTTGCTAGCTTCGATATCCGCGATCCGCCAAGTCCACGCGACGAACATTCCGCAAATTCTTTGTATCTAGTTTTCAGTTCATCCTGAATAAATTGTTTATTCATTTATTTATAAAAACTGTAAAACTGTGGCGTATTTCTAGTATAGTGCAAAGATCTGTGACGTGTTGCTAGTGTAGTGCTAAAACTCACGTGTTTTAAGTGTAGCAAAAAACTGTGACGTGTTCAAGATAGTTTTTTCGGGACCCAACTTTTATACAATGCCTGGAGACGACGTTACCTTCGGTGGTTAAGTGCCCATTGTGAACGTCCATGCACCGCGACATTTTCGAGCACTTGAATTTTTGGAATACAAGGTTAAAGTGTGGTTCACTTTACTGGCAGTACAGTTCGTTACAGCGCAAATAACTGACGATAATGTCAAATATTGCAACACGAATTCGAGTTTAACGGAAAAGGCTATCAGTTAACTCGAAGACATTTTAGTAGCACCACCGGAAACCGAGAAGTACAGAGATCCCCAGACAAAAATGATGGCGAGATTTACAGAATTTGATAGTTCGAGGGTCTGCAAGTTGAGAGAAGGCCAAGAAATGGGCGATCGCAAGCCCTCTGCATTTTTCCGCAGTCTAAAATCGCTCGCCACCACAAATACCACGCAATATTTTATTTTTGGAGTTTGGAAGACGCGTCTACCTGCACAGATACAAGCTGTCATGAGAACTTCCATACGCTGACTCTACAGGTAAACGCGCTGAATAAAGATAGCAGCCGTTCGCGCTCTCGTGGAGCACCACCTGTATCTAAAAACGCGCCGCGACGCCCGCACAGGGCTGCAATGATTAGACAAGTGATCGGCTGTGTTATTATCATCTTTGTTTCAAGAAGCGGGCAAATAAGTGCCGCATTGGTTTCAACAGGTCGGGAAACGATTCGCACCGTTAGTGAATACGACAACCACTGACGGGTTAGCGCATTGCGAATTTTTTGTGAAGGACGTGAACTCGCAAAAATCTTTTCTTATAAAGACTGGATCCGATTTGTGTATTTACTTGCGTAAATGGCTCGCTGGAAATGTGAAAAGTGTGGGCACGAAATTTTCGCGGCAAATCAATCGAGATTCGAAACTTACGGAAATATGCCGCTCTACTTAAATGTATCGTTATGTCGCGAGTTTAAGTGGCCATTTGTTATTGCTGAGGTGAGTTCTGCAATTATAGGCATTGACTTTCTTTCACACTACGATTTGCTGATTGATCCGAAAAATAAGTCCTTAATCGATAATTCGACAGGCTGAACAACGCGCGGATTCGCAGTTGGTGAGGAAATACCTGCTATCAAAACAGTCATTGGTGTTTCGGTGTACCACGAGTTACCAATTGTACCCGAAGACATAGAGAAAGCTGCGATCGTTACGCCTTTCGGTTTTTTGAGCCATGCATGATGATGTTCGGTTTGCGAAATGCAGCACAAACTTGTCAACGTTTTGTCAATGAAATGTTGCGTGGTCTTGATTTGAAATTTTATTTGATCATTTCTCGACGTTCGGTGTCATAATTAACCCGGGGAAATGGGTATTCGGTGTAAATGAATAAACTTTTCTCGGCTATACAGTAACCTCTGACGGCATTTCTCCAATGCAAGAGCGCGTCAATGCGGTTTCAAAATTTTCTTTGCCCACTACGATTAAAGATTTGCGCCGTTACCTCGGGATGTTTCATTTTTATCGTAGATTTGTACCTCACGCGGCTGATATCCTACACCATTTAAACAAACTTTTATTCGGTTCTGAAAAAGTGAAGAAGCCTGTCAATTGGACCAAAAAAGCTCGCGAAGCTTCTGTTAATTTGAAAAATGTTCTCGCGAACCCAACTTTCCTCGCCCATCCCGTTCCCGGTGCGCCTATCTGCATTGTCGCAGACGCTTCGGAGTTCGCAATAAGCGGTGTACTGCAGCAACGCTTGTATAATGCATGGCAACCCCTAGCTTTCCACACAAAATCTCTGACGTCAACCTAACGCAAATATAGTGCGTACGATCGCGAACTTTACGCTATCTACAGTGCTGTTAAACGTTTCCGTCATATGGTAGAGGGTTGAAATTTTACAATTTCCTCAGACTATAAACCTATAACGTTTGCTTTCAAACAAAAGTTAAATAAATGTTCTCCGCGGCAATTGCAACATTGATACTACATTTCTTAGTTCACTAAAGATCTTCGGTATATTAAAGGTTCTGAAAATTGTGTAGCCGATGAATGATCTCGCGTCGAAGCAATCGCGTTATCAATAGATCACGACTCTCTTACTTCTACCCAAAAAGACGATGCGGAATTACGCGAGCTACTTGCCTCTGGTCAATTGGCACTTCAGTTGCGAAAAGTGTACTTTCCAGACCAGAACGTGCATTTATACTGCGAAATGACTAACGACGTCGTACTGCCTTTTTTCCCTGTATCTTTACGTCGAGCTGTATTTAAATGATTACACAGTCTCTCAAATCCTGGCATGCGTGCAAATCAGCATCTCGTTACTTCGCATTTTGTTTGGTCTGCAATCAATAAAGATTGTAAAGAATAGACGCGTGCCTGTACTTCGTGCCAGCGATGTAAAGTCAACCGACATGTTTCTGCTCCGGTTCAACAATTCGAAGAATTAGCCTATCGATTCGAACACATTCACATAGATATTATTACCATTGAATTATTACCAAGGTTTTAGATATTGTCGAAAGTGCATAGACCAATTTACTCGCTGGCCCGAAGTCATTGCGATTGCTAATATGGAAGCTACTACAATTGCGACTGCCTTGCTTTCAACGTGGATTGCTCGTTTCGGCTTTCTTTCGCGAATCACGACTGATCAAGCACGTCAATTCGAATCAACGCTCTTTGTGGAATTATGTAGGTTATTAGGTTCAAAACGCATGCGTACGACAAGCGATCATCCACAAGCGAATGGTTTAGTAGAAAAATTACACAGAAAACTTAAAGCTGCAATAAAATGTCATGATGCCAGCAACTGGGTTTCAATTTTTCCAATCGTTTTACTTGGCATTCGAACTGCCATCAAAGAAGATCTCGAAGCGACGGCCTCCGAACTGGTATACGGCGCCAGCTTACGTTTGCCTGCAGAATTTTTTCTTGCTAGTGATCAAAAACAGACTTCTTCTTTTATCGATAATTTGAAAAGACGGGTCAACGATGTCAAACCTTCGCCTGTACGTCGAAACGGCAATAAAAATGTTTTCATATTTAAAGACTTAGCCACTTCACCGCATGTGTTTCTACGTCATTATTCTGTGCGCAGCCTATCCGACCCACCATATGATGGACCGCATAAAGTCATGAAGCGCAATGATAAATGTTTTGTTATCAAAGTAAAAGATTAAAAGGTTCGCGTTTCTATTTATCGTCTTAAGACCGCTTTTATTTTGTCAGAAGATTTAGAAAACCTCGCCTAAGAGAAGCAAGGACACGACGATAACGAAGATTACAACATTGTAATCGAACTTGATCGCGAAAAAAGTCGTTCTGCTACACGTTCTGGACAACATGTACATTTTTCAGACCGCTTTCAAGCTGGCTCTAAATAGAATAGATTTAGTAATAAAATTTCCGATATTTTCCTATCATTGTAATTTTATTTGATCTTTTTCTTTACTTTATGATGCGTTATCATTGGAAAGGGGGTGATGTGGCGTGCGTTTCCTCTACACGTATTTGGAAGAATTTTCCAACTTTCTCTAAATAAAATAAAATTTAAATTTCGGCTGCTGTCGCGCCAGCCCTTTATTTATGGTCAAACAAGCTAATCTGCTTGTTTTAGAGAAATCTCACATCCTTCCTTCGACAATTAGCTTAGGTCCCAGCGACACTTTCCCTTGGACTTCGTGAGATGGCCTTACCCTTTCCCTACGATTTTCCGTGTGGAAGTTTCCCTTGCTGGGGGCATTTTAACACTCTGACACGAACTAGCGTCGCGTTTAGATCTCAGCCTTTTTGCTAGCTTCGATATACTTGATTCGCCAAGTACACGCGACGAAAATTCCGTAACTTCTTTGTATCTAGTTTTCAGTTCAACCTGACTAAATTGGTAATTCGTTTATTCATAAAAAGTGTTACCTCGACTATCTTTATTTCACCCTATCACCTTTCAGAAAATTACTGGAAAAGTAAAGCATATGCATGCAAAATTCTCCACGCATAAAGTTTGTCTATTTGATGAAATTTTCTATTACGAGACATTGATCTAGAAAGTTTGAAATATTTTTCAAAGTATTACTTTATTAGTAAAGTTAAATATCATAATACCAGTTAAAAATTAATATTATTTATAATAATAAGTTTAATTTCATTAATTTAAAAAAATAATTATTTAAATTAGAAATAAAAAATACGAGAACGGAATCTAAAATTATTTATGGGCCTTAGAATTATACAATGTAAAGAATAATTTATTTTTCGCCGGTATGTGCATTTCTACTCAATGCTCTTACTTTTTGTTTCGTAATTATTTAAATTCAAATAACTGCACCTCGACTAGAACTTCACGCTAACAAACAACGCAAATTTATAATTATAACTCGAGCATTAAAACTTTTTTTGGCAATGATCAATGCTTAAAAAAATATAGTAAATATTCTAAACATCTATGCGTTAGAAAGAGAGATTCCATAAACTAGAATATAGAGGACATCGGAATCCCACCCCTGGTAATTTGAATCATGCTCACAACTAGAAACCTAATTTCACAAAGTGCTACATACATTCAACTTTTCTAAGACCATGGCACGCTTGACATCAACTGTAAAAAATTCAAAACAGTAACATCTGACTTTTCGTACCCCACCTAGTCGGTATTTCGTACCCTACGTAACCGGTATCTGGTACCCCAAGTTCGAGAGATATCTGAATCCCTACCAAGGTTCAGTGAACACCATTTTAATTTTACCTGCAACAAACCAGAGCACCAAGTTTTTACTGTGCTCGGCTTATGGTTGAAAAATCATTTTTCGGTTGAAAATTGAACTAATTTTTTAAAATTCGTTTTTACTTTCTTAAGAATTGACCTTTTTACTTGAAAATTCAAATATGTGTTTGAAAATTAACTTTTTTGATACTATTATTCGTCTTGTTTGTAAATTCATCTATTTTGGTTTAAAATACATTTTTTGGCTGAAAATTTAACTATTCTATTGAAAAATTCTATAATTTTTGTTAAAAATTTAGTTTTTTAACAGAAAATGGAACTATTCCATTTTTCGTTAAAAAATTTGTGTTCTTAGTTGAAAATTCAATTTCTTTTATCTGAAAATTTCACAATTCGATTTTTTGTTGAAAATTTATTTTTTAATTAAAAATTTAACAATCTGGTTGGAAATTCGTTTTCTTTCTGTAGAAAATTTACCTTTGTTAGCAAGAATTTCAAATACTTAGTTGTAAATGTGTGCATTCTGTTGAAAATTTGGTATTTTCAGTAGAAACTTTATCTTCTTGTTTGAAAACTCATCATTTTCGTTTAAAAGTGAACTATTTTTTTTTTGTTTAAAATTAAAGTATTTTATTTTTGTTTCAAAATTTATCCTTATTAGTTGAAAATTCTACTATTTATTGGAAAAATAGAGAATGTTATCAAAACACGTACTTCGAATTTTCTTCGGTAGAAAATAATAATATATTTGTAAAACTCTGAACTACGCAAAAAAAGTCACACAAAAAAAATGAAAAATTTCTTTAATAAAAATCCCTATATTATATCTTACAGATGAAGGCGCTGAAATACCAATAAGACATCCAATATCAATACGGCGCGAACAAACCGAAAACCATGCTTCAAGTTCAAACATCATACGTAAGTATCTTATCATTTTTCAAGTCATCGGAAAATTTTTTTCGCTGAACAACGTTAACCTCTGGAGACGTTTGAAACAAGTTGCGAGTTTTAAATTGAAGAATACTATTCAGGGTGTGCAGGTTCTCAAAATATATTTACTTCATCAAAATTTGCTACCTCAATTAATATTAACTGACTTTGGGATAAAATTTAAGTTACTTTTAGTTTCGATCAATAGCAAATTTTTTAGCTTTCTTGAAAAAAACTCGTGAAATTTTTTAATTTCTTATTGAGCCATTTTCACTACTGAAAAGCCACAAATGTAAAACTTATTATTTATGGCATTTTAAAGTTTGGACAACATGTGATAAAAATGTTAATGCTATTTTAAATGTATTAATATTACATAATATCTAGCATTGAAATCGTGCAATTTTACGCACCTAAAAAACAAGATTATTTTATTTTTATTGCTCAAGTTTCTAATTGTTCGATTTTAAACATTGGTGCTCTCTAAATAGATGGCGGCTCAACAATTGAAAATGCTCAATAATATCCTTTATGCAGAAAAGACTGACTCTGAAGCATGAGCTCATGATTGTTGATGAGACATAAAACTTTCAAATCTGTTGGCTTCATCATTAGAAATTCTTTAATGTTAAAGAACCCACTAGCGCTCAAGACATAATATTTTGCTCTTTTTCGTCGGTATCTTGTATATTCATCGATTATATGGTCTTAATTTTATATGACCCATAAAATTAGACTAGAAGGAGCTCAAAATCGTGTTCTGCTATTTGCGGCCAGACAATTAGGAGTTGCAAGAAATAGGAAAGACAATAGCTATGATGGAATAAAAACGTTATTAAACATTTCGAAGATAGCGTCAAGATTTGTACTTTCATACTCGGAAAAACGTTTACATTGCCGAATTTGAAATGGTTTTCTCTCGATTTGAACATAGAGCGCCGAAATTCGATTCGAAATACTTTTAAATTGTCGAATTCGAATAGGCTTCGAATTGCAGGCGTCGAAATTTGGTTCAAAAGACCTTAGAATTGCCAAGTTCAGATCGGTTTTATTTCGCTTTGAACAGAGGGCGTCGATATTAGTTTCGAAAGACTTTAGAATTGCTGAATTCGAATAGGTTTTCCTGCGGATTTCGAAATTCGATTGGGAAGACTTTTCAATTGCCGCATTCGTAACCGGTTTTATTCGATTCTCAAATTGCAAAATTCAAATCGGTATTCTTTCAATGTGAACAGAAGGCGCCGACATTAGTTTCGGAAGACTTTCGAATTTCCGAATTCGATTAGGTTTCCTTCCGATTCGAACACAGTTAGTCGAATTTCGATTCGAAAGACTTTCAAATTGCCGTATTCGAAACGGATTGCTTTCGATTCGAACTGAGGGCGTCGGAATTGGATTCGGAATACTTTAGAATTGCCGAATTCAAATCAGTTTTCTGTCGCTTTAATTCCTTTTGATTCGAAAACAGGGTATCGAAATTCAGTTCTAAAGATTTTCGAAACTGCCGACCTTAAATCGGGTTTCTTTGAATTCGAACAGAGAGCGCTGAAATTGGATTGTGAAGACTTTCTAATTGCCGCGGTCGAAACAGGTTATTTTGCGATTCGAGTTGAAGATGGCGAAATTCGGTTCGAGAGACCTTAGAATTACCAAATTCAAACTGGGTTTCTTTCGCTTTGAACAGAGGGCGTCGATATTAGTTTCAGAAGACTGTATAATTGCCGAATTCGAATAGGTTTTCTTGCGATTCGAACACAGCGTGTCGAAATGCGATTCGAAAGATTTTCGAAATGCCTAATTTTAAATCGGGTTTCTTTCAATTCGAACAGAGGGAACTAGATCGGGGCTGCAGTCCTACGTAGCAACACTGCCGCAGATACCCTACAGCTCCGTCCTAGCTCCCAGCGACTTCCTTTTGTTCCTCCGAAACAAAAGAGACCTGAAAAGGGAAGCGATTATACGATTCTAGCAGTGCACGGCAGCTTTGATGAAGTGCCTTAACAGCCTTCCGCACGAAGAGTTGCAGGGAGCAATGACAACAACGCTGGCAGCGATGTGTTGACTCTCAAGGGTCATATCTCGAAGACTTTTGGTTAGCTCTACACAAATTTTTAATAGATTTTTTCTCTGATACCAGTCTTGAAACTTTGTGAACGCACCTTGTAGATTAGCTATAAACACTGGCTAAGCTATTTTTCAGGCGTTCTTGCAAATTAAAGAAGAGTTTCGGTTGAACCGTAAATACATTTTTGCAGTTAGTGACGTAGGATGAAATATAAAAAAAAGGAATTCGCTTATGGAACTTAGAAAATGAAAACTGTCAAGGACACAGTGGTCATAATTTAATCATGGTTAATGGTGTAATGCGCGTAGTACCTGAATTCCGGAAATTTAAAAATAAAATGCAAAAAGTTGTCACCTTCCTTCACTATACTTTGATAGATTTTAAAAAAGAATGTGATGAAGAAGAATAAAGTCTTGCAAGCTGTATACGAGTTAGAAGAATGTTTGATTGAAAAAATGAAGGATGAAAACAATGAGACTGATGAAAAAGTGGATGCTGATGAACAAGAATCAGAACTAGAAATCGAGGAAGCATCATGTACTGAAGAGTATCTACGGAATACAAGCAAACTATTATTAGAACAGTTGATAGAGTTTCTGAAGAATTTCCGATCTGCCTACGAGATTTTCTCGAAAGATTTAGAGACTACTATAAATCTCAGTCTTCTTTTCCGAAGCGAGATAAGTTCTATTTTAGAAGATGATACAAACGGTGGTACATACATACAAAACTAGAAAAAGCAATGAGTAACAAATTTGACTACAGGTTCCTGTCTCAGATGTGCAAATTGCTGAAGCTCTTCTAGGCCGACGGTTTAAGAATTTGAAAGAAGTTGACATTACTCTAAATGAAAGCCAAATTTTTATCAGAATAAGTGTTACTTTATGTCCGGGAATCTGATCTTTCGTCCAACCATAATGTTGCGTCTATTTCCCGCAGTTCGAGTACTGCTGATGATCAATCAAAGCAAGGGAATGATATACTATATCTTGCTGAGAAACATTCCGTGGAAAACCAGCATCACAAGCACGCCTAATGATCGAGTTTTTTCTATCGCTGAACTAATTTTATATTATGTATTAAGAGGTCGTCATTAAATCCTCTTAAATTCGATAAAACAATAATTGTGCATGACAACTACAACTTCGTAAAAAAGATATTGAATGCATAGAAGAAACCTATGTTATCAAAGACGAATACAATCGAACTTATTACTGGTTAATTTTTTAGAAATTATCTGGTTATTAAATATTAATAAAAACAAGTATAATGAATACAAGCACTGATTTAAAGTAAAACAATTAAAATAAATATCTAATGCGCTCTTTCAAGGAAAGAGCGCATTAGATATAGATATTAGATATACGTTGCAACACCACCATTCATAAATCTTCTCTATTTTTTTCCATTGCCTCTTGTATAAAAAATAATGCTCTAAGCTTCACTCTTCTTAAATGTGCCCGAAATTCATTATGTTTTTCACATTTTTCAGTTTGCGAAGCGCAAACAATTGTTTACATTAAAGTTTTTAAGCTTTTTTACTTAGAATACTTTGAGCTTTCAAATAATAATTCACTTATTACTCTAGAATTTTTTTATCTGAGTTATAAAGCTTCAAAGCCACATGCGCACAAGTTTTTCGCCGATAATAATGTCCTGAGGATCGCAGTGAAACAGCTGTTAACCTTGAGATGCTAAAAACACTAGTAATCTCATGCAGTTTCACTCCTCTATCTTCCACCAACATATTGTAAACTTTAGTAATCATTTATGCAGTAGTTTTTTTATAAAGCGTCTAGAACTTTCAGCGACACTTCGGCTCATATGGCTACACCAAAAATGTTGAAACCACTTATAAACACACGAAATTCTCTTTCATACATTTTTTCGGAAATCATTCGACTTATTTCTTGATTAATTGAGCGCCAAATAAATAGTAATAAAGAAGGTTCTGGCTGAAGCTTGTTGTGTGTTCCTTGAAGAAGAGCAGCTAATTAAAAAAACCTCGATCTCTTAAACAATTAATCTTAATCCTATAATCGAAGACAAATAAATGACTAGGATAGCAAGTTAGCTACTGGGAATTGCCTATATATAATAAAATAAACTGAAAAACTCTTGAAAGAATTCTTTTATTAGAAATAAAAAATGTTCAAATTTACATTTCCTATCAATATAAAGTAAATAAAATTATTATATCTTAATCAATGGCAGTTTTAAAATTAATTTTACATTAATTTGCTTATTCCTACTTCATTAAGAAGCACAGTATACATATTCCATACAAGTATGGGAATTTTCCGTTGCTAAATTTGAAATTTTTCCATTCGCGTCGAAAATCCCATATACTGGTATGGGAAAACTTCCAGTCGCTTAAGAATGTTTAAATAACTTTGACTATTAATTATGAGTGCAATAAGATTTAGTGCAATTAGACATTTTTTGCACAAAGCACAGTAAAATAGTTAAATATTGAGAATGGAATAACATTCACTGCAATTAGATATTTTTCTGTGTAATGTGGCATAAATAGTCTTAGATTATTTTAATAAAATATTTTATGAAAACAAAAATTCAATAGTGGTATTTAATTCCAGTGTGGGAAAAATTCAAATCTGGTATTGGAAACATAAAAGCAGTTCATTAGTACAATTGAAATTTTCCCCATAGTTAGGTATTGGAAAATACAACTAATTTATTGAACAATTGGCATTTTTCCCATACAAGCATGGGAAAAATACTAATCCAGTGCGGGAAAATTCGTATTTAAAGAAAAATTTCAATATGTGTAGTGATTAATTACTTCCTAAATATGTATGCGAAATTGACCATAGATTTTTCTTGCATTCCATCTATTCATACTAAGTGGAAATGGGAAGGGGGTTACATCCTGGTCAGTTTTATGTTTTCGCATTAGGTTATAATAAAATTTCCGAAAGAGTAGAGAGTTGCAGTTTGTTATGCGACATCATTATAAGTTGTGCTCTTACTCGAAAATAACTGGAAGAGAAAATCTCTCATCAGCTGGATACTCGAAAGGAAAGCTGAGAATTTGCTCTGGAGTTAGCTTACTACGACGTCCGCTCAACACACGTATTGAAATTGGCATTCGCTTACAATCATATATTTTATGCATCAAATTGTCCTCAGAGCTGACTACTGCATAAAGAGTACCATCCATTACTCCACCTGTATGGTTTCCTTTTAGTTTGATGAATATGTCGAAATGGAATCCGCAAACGTCTTTAAATCTATAAATTTGATCTCCATCATATATTCCTTTTCGCTTTAACCACGAGACTTGTGAACTGAATTCTTTAAAGAGAAATAGACATGGGTAAATAGTAATTACATTAAATACCAGTTTGAATGGAAAACAGAGAAACTCGTGTAAATATGTCTTCATAATTTGTTAAGGGGTTTTTATCATTTGCCTGATTAATACAAAACAAAAGATAACCAACACAATTATCAGTTACAAATGAATACATCTTAGTGAGGAAGGATGACAAATCATTCATTCTAGAAAATAGTTTTTTATATTATATGATAATATTACTTTTTCAGTATAAGAAGTACATATTTTTATTAATTTTCTCTTCATAAATTTATCCCTCAAATATTCTTCTTCTAATAATAAAACGCTATTGTAAGTTTTAAAGAAATACGTTTATATGCCAATTAGAAGAAAGTGTTTCCTTATCTACGAGTATAGTAAAACTTTCATAGCTATGACACACTGATTTCCACACAAATGTAGCCGGAATTATTAAGATATATGTGAAGATACTTTTACGAGATTTATTTTTCCTTCACAGACTTTTTCTATTACATAAAAATTCCTGTTTTTTTTTGGTTTTATAACGTTATTCTTTTTTAGATAAAGTTATGACCATACTAACTACTTAAATTGTCTAGTTTTAATATGAAACCAAAAGTTCAAATTCCTAAGTAATCAAATTCTTTTTTTTTGCACTAAAATTACACATTTCTCGGCTCTATTTTCTTTTAGACCAGAGTACCATTAGATATCCAAATAATAATAATAATAATACCGAATATTTTAAGATTGGAAGAAAAATTGCATTTAACTTAACTTGAATATTTTAAATATGCAAACTATACTGAAATTAAAACTGCACTTAAAATTATAAGATATTAATATATTTACCAATTATATTAAAGAATATCGCCGCAATGAACAGTAGGATACCAATAATCTTCATATTCTCGAAATAATGTCAACTGCCTTTTAATAAAGTTTCTGAATTTCTTAACTAATAAAAATTCTACGCACTGTTTTTTAGAATGACAATAATTTTTTCAACATATTCATACATCACAAATCTGCCTTCTTCAATGAAAGATATACTGAAACAAGATTAAACTATAATTAGCTCATATTCAGCAACACTACATTAGTTTTTTCTGTGTAAATAAAGTCTATACAATATGTCAAATGAGCTCCAGCCATAAATTACCTAACAACTTAGGGGGACGGGGCAGGATTTACTGCATGCGTAATTGATAGGACGTATACTTCTAAAGTGTAGTATAATAAAAAAATATTATAATAACGTTATTAAAACTTTAATATCGTTATATGTAAATTAGTATTTTGATTATTTTCATTCATCCTGTGGAAGCATATCTATAAAATATAAACTTAATTTTGTAATTCATTTTAATTAGTGTTCATTACGATCGTAATCGTTCACCAAAATATTGAGATTCAATAATTAAATGATTGAATCATTTTAGATGAACGTGCTCTTATCATGTTGCTTATGTAATTAAATTTTCATTATTACCAGCACGAGCACTAATAAAATTCACAGATGAGTTTAATACGATACTCATCACCTATTAAAAAAGGAGCGAAAAACTTTCTTAATGAACCATTGTAAAGCCTAGTAAATTCCACATTGAATGGCCTCTAATAAATTTTTGTTAACCTTTCGAAGAAAATACACCACGTGAGATGTTTAAAAAAATGCAAGCATTTTGTCTTTGATGTTTTTTCTTTAAATTAAGCTGACAAAATTTAAATAAATCTTTACGGTTTTTCGAGATATGGCTAAAAATCTTCAAGCATCTCTGTGTCGAGTTTCAATCAGCGATTAATGCTGTCGGTCAGACTTGCTGCTTAAGCTTAAGCAACTGGGCGCAGACATTTTTAGATATTTTAGAACTGTAAAGATTTTTGAATTTTATTAGCTTAAATTAAATATAAAATATCGTTTGCGATGATATATATTAGAGAAGCATGATATCGTAGAGCTTTACGACGGATGCAACATCGAAAACGCAGATGAAGATGCTCCAAAGCAAGGGGATGTTGAAATCTGTGCGACAACTGATCACGTAACATTGTTCTAACATAGCAAAAATATAGGCATTTTAAGGTGGTTACGTCAGCATCGATATTTCCCTCTGCATTTACACTTTGCAATGGGAAGCGTTGAACAGACTTTTTCCCAGATATCTTTTTTTATGCTGCAGCCATAATTAAGTGCTTCTATAGCATGCTTCCCGAAAATATACCATCGTAAACTATATTTGATCTCTAAGGCAGTTGAATGGTCATATCCCTTTGCCACATCATGAACAAAAGCAGAAAAGTTCTCCCAGACGTGTTGATTTCATCAGTGCTTTTTTTTGTATCTTCACACTTACTTCCCTAATTAAATAAGTCAAACAATTCGTTAAACAAATTGTCTGTGCAAATAATTTCTGGCCAACTTAATTAAATGTGAAAAGTCTGAAAACATGTGCTTTGAGCGTGCTGACTTTAAGATGTGAAAAGTACACTTACTTGGGAGGTGCTTTTTCTTTTTTTATTCCTATTATAATCATCTGGCTGTTCCTTGTTTGCTGTGTCATCAGTTTTGTTTACTTTGGCTCCAAGTTTTTTCTAAAAAACCTGTATTAGTAGTGTATATATCAGATACTGAAGAAACAATGATGTAGCCAATTTTGTATAATTGTCAAATCACTATGAATTACATTTTCTTCAACCTAAGCTGATTGTAATCGCAATACAGAACTTGCTTCGACAGTTTGAATATATCATGAGCCATGAGAAATAGACAAGCCTAACAACCTTTTTTTATCAAGCCTTTTTTCCCGGCAATGCAGAATTTAGGAGACAGGAAATTCGTCGAAGCTTATGGTTGTGATTTTTTTCTTACACTCACAAACTCATTTGGTGACTCCTACAATCACTCATTGTCAATGTTTTCCCTTTCCCTCCCATAATTCAAAGAACATTTCAATGTGATGAAATGGACATTCAAAAAAGTTTAATTTATTTTTCGTGAACTCCATTCTTATTATTTAAATATGGCAGGATTTTTCCAAAAAGCCTCTCTCTTTCTTAGTTATGAATTTTTAAAAGAAACGCTTCACATTCTTCGCTATTGGTCTCTTGTGCTTTCTCTGCTTCTCTTCTTATAACTTCTGTTACACTCTTTGCCTTTTCTACTTCTTTTTTTAACTTACCTATTTTTGCTTCCTTTTGAAATGTTTTTTTATCTGCACTTTCTTCGATCTCTTTTATGTTTTAGTGTATGTTTTATTGTAATTTCTTCAAGTGTTTAATTGAAGACATGAGCATAACAACTGAATAAAGACCATTTAAAATTGGCACTTCGAATACTTTATTATGAATGTAACAATGTGCTAACCCCATATAGTCTAAATTGAGTTTTTATTCTCATGTTTGCAATCAAATATGTTTTACTTTCTTTTGAGGCCACATCAAATGTGGGGTTTCAAGAAAAAAAACTATAAAAAATTCAATTATATTTGGATTCTACTGAAGTCTTCTTTGGTACATCATGAAAGTTCTTGTCTACAGATACGTTTTTTGTCATGTTATTTTCTGCTTCAAGCGTGTACTCATTCGCATGTCAAACACTTACTGAATCTGTTTCAGAAGCTGCACTTGATTTTGCATTGTTACTTGGGTTTTTATTTTTTGCATGTACATCTTCAGTTTGTATAAATATGGAAGATTAAATTAAAAATTATAAAAATTAATAAGCGTGGCAATGCAAAATTAGATAACGTACTTATTTGGAATTTTTAGAAAAGCAGAATATATTTTGTAAACAAAAAATAATTATTTAAAAATAAGACATATATCGACCATCGAGCTGAAGTGCAGCTGAATTCAGGCCCCAAAAAGTGTAATTGCGAGTTATACAACTTCGCAGAAACTGATCTATTCAAATTATATAATATTTAGATTATCTGGGATTGTTTACTTTAATAATTATCAAAATATTCTTCAATGTATCTGAAGACGTTAGATAAAATAATTAACGAATTTTATTTTGAATATTCACTGTGAAATATCAAATAAGAAAATTCTCCTCAATAAAAAATACACGAATCCATAGGCGTATTTGATCAATATGACTGGATAAAATTTATTTTTCTATATTTGGCAAACTATTTTATTATGTCTTTTCTACGAAGATATGTTCCCCGATTTTTTCAAGTGGAGGGAGAAATACTTGTCACAGTATGCATTATGTCTTTGAAATAGAAAGTTGTATTTCAGAAACGGAGAATATATTCAGTAGAATTAAATTTAGTTTTTGTCCCATTTGATTAACAACATTTTCGGAAAAAGAGTTTTCATCTTTGATTGGATTTAAAGACAAAAACAACAAAGGGATAAGTACTTTATTACAGATATAAATGCAAGCTTCCTTGATTTTAATTTCATTATATACTAGAATTCCAAAGATACGTGCTCCAAAAATATGAACGCTCCACAGATACGAGCGTCCCGACTCCAAACGCCTGAGAGGAATTTTTTCGCGTATGCCCCCGCCCTATTTGAAAGTCAGGCGCGAACACGTGCGCGTTGCCTTGCATCCGACGTGCGCTTGCACGCAGTGAGCTTGTAGGCGTTTTCACGCATTAGCCCCGCAGTCTAAACGTCGCAGGAGCTATAGCCTTTTTCATGCTCGTATTTTTGGAGTTCGCGATTCTCAAGCTTCTCGTATCTTTGAAGTTCGAGGATATTTAAAACTCAGTGATAGTTAAACAAATTCTATAGAGTAATTGAGTGAGATGTTAATGAAAGTTGTTTTTTATTTAATTTTGCAATGTCTTTGTATTGATGTTTGAACAATTGAAAATATGTATAAAAAAAAGTTTCTGATATACATTATAAGATAAACAAATATAAGCAGCCTAGAAGGAATTGAAACACGTTGAATCCTTGTAGAATGAAAAAGGCGAGTATATAATATAGATAAAGGAGCGAGATGGTTTGCATATCGCTTTTCTTTTTCTCTCCCTATCTTTACAATTGTCATATAACTTTCTTTAATGAGTCGATTACAATATTGTTTAGAAATATACTTGTCTCATTCTAACTTCCTTTGTATAATTATTTTACGCAATTTGACTTTTTTTTGAGTAACTGATTT
>JAWWLR010000148.1:8172962-8183524 GCA_035041075.1 Acraspis erinacei | reverse complement strand
TTTTTTTATGACCACTTATTTTATAATTTAAAATTTAAATCAATTTTGAAAATAGAGACTTATGCTAATTATAAAATAAAATATTTTTTAGGGTTGAAAACGTAGCACATGGACTAGTTTATGCCATTAGATGTGCTCAAAATGGAAGTATTTGGGTTAGTGAAGAAGGAAAACCAGTATATGAAATTCAATTACCAGATACTTTACCTGGAAAAGCTAAGGTTGAAGATAATTAATTTTAAATAAAATACACTATGTGAATATGCACTTATGATTAAAATAAAAATATAATTTAGACCATAAAATAAATATATTTTTTAATTTATGGTACGTTTAATTGGTAATTTGTATGTCACTAACTATAAAAAAAAAATTTTTAAGTGCGTTACGATCCTTCTACATTCTTTCCAGAGAATGTAGGAAATTATTTAAAATATATATTAAAACCTTCTATTTCCTTAAAATTGATTTTTCAAAATAAAAAATTAATTAAAGTTTGCTCTGGAATCTTAACAAAACGGCATTGTTTTAAAACCTTTCAAAATCTTCGAAAAGCATCTAATTTTCATTTAGAAATTTTTAGAAACATGAATTTGCGTTAAAATTTTTTGAAATCTTTTCAAATTTTAAATACTTTTTAAACCGTTTTGAAACTTATAAGACTTTGAAATATATTTTGATGAAATTAAAAGAATGGTTAACATTTGATTAAATCCTACAAATGTTGTTTCTTAATTTCTTAAATTAACCAGATTCTCTTTTGAAATATTTCGAAATCTTTTCATTATCGTGAAAAATCTTCTTTTTTCAAGTTATTGAAAGAATAAAGTTTTGTCCCATGCGATTATGCATAGTGAACTCTTGTTTATTTCAAGGGCCACATAACGCAAAACTGTGGTTATTTTAAGGATAACCCTCCCCCCTCCTCTAAGGCGAGGCGTGAGGTGATTTTGTCAAGAAACGTTTATTGGCTGTCCCGGCCTTGCATAGATGCGCGCGCTGTAATCAGTTTTGCGTCCTTGCATTTGCGCAGTGAGTATTATAGCACGAACTCACGATCACGCCCTTTTGGGGAAAATATTCTAAACGTAAAAGTAAGTTACAAAGATCTGAATAGTAATATTTTTGAAGTGTTGAATGCATTTGCGCAAGTCTGTTTCATCCTTTTTTCAGCTGAAGACCTTTCAGTTTCACGAAATACAATCAACTATCAGACATTTGAGATAAGAGTATCCGATTCTGATCAAATCGAACTGATACAGTAACATGAAATTTTGGATATTTTATTTCGTGACGCTGAAGGGTCGTCAAAAGACAAAGAATGCACCATGACTGAAAAAATATATTTTACACTTGACAAATATTACTATTCGTACATTTATGACTTACTTTTACATTTAGAATATTTTCTACAAAAAGTTATCTGTATTCGTATGAGGTCATGCTAAAATACTCCATTCAAACCAACGAGGGCTTCCCGCTCTTCGGGCCTCTTTTTAATTGGTTAGCCACTGACGCGGGTGAGACCGTACGAGG
The DNA here is from genome assembly GCA_035041075.1 of Acraspis erinacei. Lineage (NCBI taxonomy): Eukaryota > Metazoa > Arthropoda > Insecta > Hymenoptera > Cynipidae > Acraspis > Acraspis erinacei. The sequence goes on along the minus strand of JAWWLR010000148.1, from coordinate 8,181,988 downwards.
ACCGTGGTGGGAGGTGACGGAACGACACAATTTAAAAGATCCTAAAAGAACTTGAAATAGGTAAGCCTTAAAATTAATTTTACAATTGTCAGATCAAGCAATTTTTTATTTTTCATATAGATAATTGGATTATTTAATTTTAAATTGTCATTTTATCACAGAAAAATAATGTAATATGTTGTACAAGTTCAAAGCATTGCATTTATTATTATATTGTGAAACAATTCGTATACACAGCCGATTACTAATTGGCATTATTTGCCGCGCGAGTGTGGCGAGCGTGGCAAATAGTGGAAGTTGATCATAGTTTAGTCCCAACTGAGGTAAACTTTCCGTGGTGACGGGCCTCTAGCGTAGTCGTTCTGAGAAACCTGCAATTGACCACGGAAATTTTACCTCCCTTATTTTTGTCTTTTCATTAATTGTCAGTTTTTGGTCAATTTTAATTTTGAATTTGATATTAGACTGTCAATGAGAGTTAAATTTTTCGTTTCTTTTATCTTCGAAATAGGTATGATATTTATAGAAATATTCCGAATTTGATCTTTACTATATCATCTATAAAATTTTTATGATTTATCAAATAATTTTTGCGTTTTTTTAAAATGTAAATTGTTTTTAATACATAATTTATTACTTTCTCTTGATAATTAGATGTTTAAATTAATGCATGTTCATAAACATAATTGTTGAAACAATTGATGATTATTGTTAATAATAATCTCCTTGAATAATGATAGAAAGTAGCGTTTTTTCTGAAATTTTGCACTTCTTTATCTTTTTACTTCGAGCGAGGTAATAATTAATGCAATTTAATAAACATAATTATTTCAATAAATTATTATTTCTTATAACTATCTTTCCTTAGAGTAATACTTTAAAGTTGTGGGTTTTTCTGAAATGCTCAGCTTTTCTTTAACTTTTTAGTACTGAATAAATAATAAATATTAATATTAATTCGAAAAATAGTTTTTTAGCAACTACTTCAAGGGAAATTTTCATTTTATAATTCGTATAAAAAATTTGAAGAATATTCTAATATCTGTCCTATTTCAGAAAAATATATTCACAAAAAATAGATGGCTGATAAAAGAATTATTTCTAATAATTAATTATTATTTAATCTCAACTGAAAAGCCAAAGCAAAATTTAAAATTTGCGAAAAAACCGTAAATTTCTGGAAATTATTTATTAGAAGATAGTTATAAACAATAATAAATTGTTTTAACAATTACGTTAAAAATTAGCGCTAAAAACTCAATTTGTCAATGATAAAATAATGTTTGAAATAAAGTGTTTTCCGACATTTTCTGAAAGTTTCATTAAATTTTCAAAATTCTTAACAATTTTATAATCTTATGTAAAATTTAAAATATTATTTTGAAACCTTTGAGATCTACTTCATCGAAAATTTTCACAATCTTTTAAGGTGTTTTGAAATCTTCGTAAATATTCTCTTGATATTAATTTTTTAATGAAAAATCGTTTCACTTTTTCAGGTAATCTTGAGTAAATTTGTTTATTCTCTTAAAACTTTTCAAAAATACTAAGAAGTTTCTAAATTTTTCGTCGACATCTGCAAAAATCTACTTTTTGTTACAAAATTTTTGAATTATTTTCAAATTTAAATATATTTACGAATTTATTTTTCAACTAGTTGTATTTTTAACCGGAAAAGATTAATTATTTTCTAAAAAAGACGAACTTTCTAATAAATATTTTAATTTTTCTACCCGAAAATATGAATTTTCAACCAAGAAAGATTTTTCATTCAAGAAAAAAAATTTTAGGCAAATTATAGTTTGAAGGGAAGAATAATTTTTAATAAAAAATACAAATTTCAAACAATTTTTTATTTTTCAAGTTTCTTTCTTTATTTGCTTTAAAGTTATATAAATATAACTTAACAAGGTATCTCGAGAAACTTCAGAAAGATTTCAAATAAGTATGTAGAAAATTTCTAAATTCTTTTTATTTCACAGGATTTTAAAAAGTTTCGGGAATAAGGTGTGTCAGTTTAAAAGATATTTAGAACTTTTTGAAGCTTGGTGAAAATTAGAAAATATTTTCTAAACATCGTTTACGAGTGACCAAAATAGTCCTAAACCTTCCGAATTTGTTTTTTTACCATTTTGAAAATCTTTCGGAATGTTATAAAATTTTTTAATAATAACTTATAATTAATTTTTCAATCTTGAAATCTTTCGAAATATTTTTAAACATTTATTTAAAAAATATACGATTTGTTTTAAGTTTTTTTTAAATCTTCACAAATTTTTAATTATTTTTGAAATTAAAAAAATTCTAAATGTTCTTTTAAATTATTCGAAGTTTTTCTAACAAATTTTTCAAGCTCTGAAAAGTAAAAAAAAATTGCCTTAACATCTTTCAGATTCTTATTTGAGAATTTTTGAAATATTTTGGAATGTTTCGAAATCTTTTTAAATATTGTCTAAAAAAAATGTTGTGAATTAAAATATCATTTAACATTTTCCTAGGACTCTTAATAAAAAATTTGTATTCTTTTGACAAAATTTTCTTTCAAAAATTCCTTTCAAAATTCCTAAAGATCTTATGAATTTTTTGCTTTAAATCTTTAAAAATTTTGCATTTTGTTTTAAATTTGTTGCAATGTTTTTGAGATAACAATTATTTTTCATCTTCTCAAAACTTCTAAATGTCTCTTAAGCTTATTCGAATTTTTTCTAAAATGTTGTAATCTTCAATATTCTTTTCCGAAATTTTAGGAAATCATTTGAAATTTTCTTAAATATTTTCTTTAAATTATTTTTTGAAAATAAAAAATCAATTGAAATTTTCCCTGGAATCGCAATATACAAATTGCATTAGCTTACATTCTTATAGAATTCTTAAGAAGCTTTAAAATATAATTGTAATATCTTCAGAAATTTATATTTTGTTCAAAATTTTTGGAATATTTTCACACATTTGATTAATTTAGAATCTTAAAAAAATAAAACTTTAAAATATGTTTTGAAATAATTCAAAGTTTTCCTTTTATTATCGAATATTATTTTTAATCCTGAAAAAATTAAAAAAAGGTTTGAAAGAAAGCCTAAATAATAATTAAGATATTATTTATATTATTTTATATTTCTTTAAGAAAACGAAGAATTTTTTATTTCTAACATAGATACAACTTTTATTTCTTTATCACATATATACAATATTTAAAAAATTCTAAGTATTTTTCCCATAGCCAATTTTTCAATGCACGTTTACTATTTCTTCATATTTCTAATGCATTACCAGTTCACCTTTACTTTCTAAATGCCTCTTTAATCTCTTCAGTTAAACTCCTCTCTGTAAATTAATTAGAAAATAAACAATTATATTCACCTCATATTTTTGGTGATGTAAAAACAACCATTTTTTTTAATTTATTTAAATTACCTGTTTTTATTTTCCGTACACGTTCCATCAAAGGAATGTCTCCGAACGTTTTCTGCACAAATTCCACAGCATTCAGGAAATCGATTTCCTATACGCATTAGTGAACGTAATTTTTTGGTATAACAAAAAATGCCATCAGGAAGACAAGTGTTTAATGAAAAAGTGAAGAGACTCAAGCAAAGAAGAGTGAATACAAGAACTGTTACTCGATGCATGATTATCATCGACTAATCCTCTCGAAAAAGTCAAACGATTCTTATACTTCCATTTCATTTAAGACCTTGGAGTATATGGACCAATAAATTATGCTTGAGAGGTGAAAGATTCCAATCTAAAAGCCCATTAAGTGTTATTACTAGGGAGCGGATTAGAGCCACTGTGAGGTTAGCTTACGAATGCAGCTCGGATCTCACATGCGGAGAAGCGTACCAGTGCTCGGAAAATTTACGTTTTCACTAACAGTTACAGTTACGTTACTTATCGGAAAAAAAACAATTTGCAATAGTGGGGCCACACGGCAGAAGTGAAACTTTGATGGATAACACAGCTCAACAAAGTTTTGTTGTTGGGTTATGTAAAGGATGATTAACATTGGGTTGGTCTTTCCTACTAGTTCCATTATTTCATACTGCTCTTACCCTTCAATTTAAGCTTTTGAGCGGTTACTTACGATTTTTCCTTGCAAAGTTACGACCGTTTTAAGATATGAAATATATCCCCACAACATCATGAGCATTCACATTAACACTATTGCGAATGCACTAATTGTAATTTTCTGACTTCATGCTCGTACTAAGTGGGCCCAAAAAACTCTAACTTCAAATTTTCAAGAGAAATCATCCAGTAGGAAAATGCATGCCTCAAAGTGTTAATGTGAATGCTCAGGATGTTGTGGGGATAGATTTCATAACTTAAAATGGTCGTAACTTCGGAAGGAAAAATCGTAAGTAAGCGCTCAAAAGCTTATTTTGAAGGCTTATTTGAAAGAGTAGTGTGAAATTATGCAAAGATTAAGAAAAACCAACAAACTTTAATCATCCGTTACATAACCTCAAAAGTAGCACAAATATCAATCAAATTGAAACTCCGCATTTATCTTCACAATTAGCCATAGAATAAGAATAAAATATCACTCTTTAAATATTACCCCCATACGTCTCTTTTATAGGGTCCCAAAAAAATCCCATAAGTGAAAAAATAGGTGTTGCGACTTTTTGGCTCTAATTATGATTCTTTTGCGATTTTTTCAACGCAAATTGTTTCTATAACAAAATTACTTTATGCGAATAATTAGATCTTTACATACATTTTTTAAACAATTTATTATATTTTTTAGAAATTTTCTCTTAGAATAGAGATAGAAAGTCGCGGTTTCCACTTTTTGTTCAATTTTAGGGAGGTAAAATTTAATTAATGTTTAAAAATATAATTGTTTAACTTTTTTCAGAAATTTTTCCACTTTTCACTTGGAGTGAGTCAATGTTTAATTCTATTTAATAAAAATAATTGTTTAAAAATATTATTATTGCTTATATGTATCTCCTTCTATATTAATGATAGGTAGTTGCTATTTTAATGGTTTCTTCACCATTAATTCAAGTTAAGAAAAATAGTTTTTTTAACAATTTATTATTATTTTTAATAATATTTTCTTTGAATTATGGTAGAAAGTTATTGTTTATAACTATCTTCTCTTAGATAAATGCTATTAAGTTGAGTTTTTCTGAAATATTTAGCTTTGCTTTGCCTTTTTAGTTATTAACAAATAATAAAAAATAAATAGATAGAATCATTTTTTTTATTTCTTTATTTTTTGTGTATATAATTTTCTGAAAAAATATATATTATATTTTTTAAATATTACATTATATTTGAAGTATTCTTCAAATTTTCTATATGGATCATGTTAAGTGTAAATTTTCCTTAAAGTAATTGCTGAGATCCTTTTTGTTGAAATTAATATTAATATGTATTATTTGTTCCTAACTAAAAAGTCAAAGAAAAGTTTCAACATTCTGAAAATCTCGAAACTTTTTATAATTACTCTAACAGAATATAGTTACAAACAATAATAAATTGTTTAAACAATTATATTTCTTAAATTTCATCAACTATTATCTCGCTAAGTGAAAAGTGAACAAAGATGTAAAATTTGTTGAAAAAGCCACAACTATCTAGCATTAATATTGAAGGAGATAGTTATAAACAATACAAATTTGTTAAAAAAATTATGTTTCTTAAATTGCATCCATTATTAAAACACTCTCAGTGAAAAGGTGACAAAAAGTTAAAATTTAAGGAAAACGCGCAGATTTCTAGCAATTATCTAAGAGAAAATAGTTATAAACAACAATACCTTCTTTAAACAAATGTGTTTGTTAAATTGAATTATTTATTACTTTACTAACAGGGAAAGTAACCCAGATGCCCCCGATTTTAATGATCTTGATATATGTTGCAAGGGAACAAAAACTAAGCGACACGTTTTTTTCTTATCGGCCAATAAACGTTTTAAGGGGGTGAAACAACCCCCCAAAAATGTTAGTATCAAGAGGTGGTTTTATTGGTTCACATAGAAGGAAACAATATTTTTGAACAAAACTAATTGGAAAAGTTTCGGCATAATAAGAGATGAAAAACACTATTTCCCTGACTTCATTAAAAAAAATTAAGGGGTGAGTCACCCCTTACATACGACGAAAATAATGGAAAGTAAGGCAAAATTTTTTTTTTAAATCTGAAAATATATATATTACCCAGCAGTACAAAAGTAAGTTGACATGTTCTTGCATTTTTTCCAAAAAGCATATTGTAGGGGGTAACTACCCCTAAACTCACTTGATCATATATATGCATATAAACAACCTGCGATTTTGATGAAACTGTGTATACGGGGGTATTGAGGGTCGGTGAATCCAAATTTGATAACAGAATTTTAAAATTCAAAATGGCGGATCCAATACGGCTGATCAAAAATTTGAATATTTATTTTTTAATATTTACTTAGAAAAATTCATGATATTTATAAAAATTTTTAACCATACTATTTTACTTTATTTACTTACTTAATTTAACAATAGAATTGCAATTTTAATATTGCTTTTACAAAAACGTAAAATTATTGAAAATTATTTAAAATGATGGAAAACACATTTTCATTAAATAGTTTGTTTATAAAAACTTTTTTGTTTATTTTATCATGATAGAATATCTTTATCTAATGCAAATCTATGAAACGAATTGAATTAAAATAATTTTCCTATTGTTCATGAGCACTCTGAATGTCAATTACAGAAAATTGTCATTTTTTGTCATATTTGTTTATTTATAAAAAAATTGAAAAACTAAATAAAAAATCAGCTTTGAAAACATTATTGGAAATTTGTTCAGCTTGTTGTTTTAACTTTTTTTGTAATTTTCAAGGATTCTCGATAACATATCAATTTTTATATTTATCATTTCCTCAATATTTAATACTTCAACATTTTTTCTGTTTAGTTTATGATTATTATTAATGTATTTAATAAAAAAAAATTTATATAAATCATTTAAGATTTTTTGTACTTCGAAATAACAATTTAATCTGATTCTCGTGCCAGTTTTAAATGGTTAAAAATTCGTGTATTTTCCTAAAAATTGATGTTTTTGCAGAAAGTTAATCTTGCTGCCTTAAAATTTATATTTTTGTTTGAAAACTGAACTAATTTGATGAATAATTTTACAGGTTTATGGAAAATTATTTTTGTTGTTGAAAATTAATTTTTTTTCGACTAAAAATTTACCTATCCCATTTTTTATTATAATGTTATCTTTTTTAATTGTAAATTTAACTTGTTGGTTGGAAATTTATTTGCATATTTCGTTAACTGTAAATTTAAGTATCACATTGCTGATTGTAAATTATACTTTTTTTGTTGATAATTCAATTTTTTGCTTGAAAATTGGCTGAAAATAAATATTTTTTTGTTGGAAATTCAATTAATTCGTTAAAAAAAGGCATGTGTTTTGTTAAAGAGTCTTCTATTTCGGTAGAAAATTAATCTTATTTTTAAATAACTCATCTTTTTTGTTGAAAGTTCAATTATTTGATTAAAAAATTCATTTTTTTAAATGAAAAACTTACTGTTCTAACTAAAAATTTAACTATTCTATTTTTTGTTAAAAATTTATCTTTCTCAGTTGGAACTTTTTCCTTTGGGTTGAAAATTCAACTATTTAATAACAGTTAATTTTTTGGTTCAAAACTCATCATACATAGATGATAAATTTTTTGTCTTCTCTAAACAAGTTAAATAAATAAATTCATTATTCGGCTATTTTTGGAAGGATACATTCCTTTTTTTCGATGTCAGTCCTTTTAATTGGGAACTTAATGTTCATTTTAGCAACATTTATAATTTGTTGGTTGTAAATTAGTTTATTTTCTATCAATTAGAATTTAATATTTTTAAGAAAAAAATTAATTAATCCTATTGGTTGACAATTAATATTTTTCGTTAAAAATGTAATGGTTTTCTTGAATAATTATTTTATTTTGTCAAAAATTAACTTTTTCTGAAAATTGATCTATTTCAGGTGAAAATTCAGTTATGTTGATTTAAACTCGTACTTTTTCGTAAAAAATTCAAAATTAAATTAAAAATGTATTTGTTTAACAATTTAACTATTCCTGAATCATACTTTTTTATTGAAAATAAAATTTTTAACTGGAAATTTAAGTATTCATTTAGTAGTGGAAAATTAATTTTTTTCGCTTTAAAAATAAACAATTTGGATGGAAGTTCATTTCGAAAATTAAAAAAAACTTGAATGTAATTCTTTTTGGTAAAAAATTATTATTTTTTTTTTTTTGTAAAAAATTAATCTTCCTGGTTGAAAAATATTGTGCTTGATTGAAACTTCTTTTTTGCATTAGAAACAACTAAATTTAAATGAAAACTAAACTATAAATGAAACTATTTAATTTTTGGTGGAAAATGTATCTTTTTTGGTTGAAAATTCAACTATTTGGTGAAAAATTCCTATATTTTTTTGAAAATTCGTCCTTTTATGCTTTGAAATTATTTCTTTAACTAAAAATTAAACTTCTTGCAGAAAATTCACCTTATTTAATTAAAAATTCCACTACTGTGTAAAAAATGTACGCAGTTTGTCGAAAATTCTTCTATTTTTGTAGAAAATTAATCTTCTCGATTGTAGAAAATTTAAAAATTTGTTCAAAAGTTAATTTTTTGGTTTAAGGTTCAACATTTTAGTTAAAAATAATCTCTTGGGTTAAAAAGTTACCTTTTAACTGAAATTTAAGCTATTCCAGTTGAAGATTAATCACTTCGATTGAAAATTTATTGTACTATAGTTGAAAATTGAAATCTTTGTTAAAAGTTGGTTCTTTTTTGTTTGATAATTAATTTTTATCTGAAAATGGACCTATTCAATTTTTGGTGGAAAATTCGTCTTTGTTGGTGGAAAACTTAACTTTTGGATTATAAATTAATCTTTTTAGTTAAAAATTCAACTGCTACGTTGAAAGTGCATGCAATTTGTAGAAAATTTGTTTTTCGATAGAAATGTAATCCTCGTAGTTGAAAATTAATTGTTCAACTAGTTTGGTA
>JAWWLR010000148.1:8140176-8150819 GCA_035041075.1 Acraspis erinacei | reverse complement strand
GAGGGTAGGACAAAAAGTATAGTGTGTATCAAGGGCGTAAGGAAGGCTATTTTGACGAGTGTGTGCTTGCCGCCCGAGCGAAGCGAGGGCGGAAGTCACACGAGGCAAAATAGTCTTACGCCCTTGATACACACTGTACTATTTCAGTTAAACAAATGAATTCTCAACAACAAAAACAGAATTTTAAAAGAAATTTAAATTAGCTTTAAATCAAAAAATTTTTTAACTAAAATTACATTTAAAAAACATTTTTCCAGACCTTTTGTAGTAGCACAAGGACTCGGCTCAATCCTACGAACTGGAGAATCCGGCAGTATTTGGGTGATCGAAAACGGAAGTTCGCCCTACGAAGTTTTGGTGCCTTATTACAAAAGCTTGCAGCGCCGCTACAAAAACAACTTTACAGTAGCTGAAACCGTAAAAGTTGCAAAAGGTCGACCAATAAGAGAAGTTTGCGATAATACGAGAACAGGTCTGATGAGCTGTGCTTGATAGAACTTGACATTTTTTTGCAAAAAAAAAATATATCTGCAAGTTCTTCAAAAAAATCCTAAGATTTTATCCGATCGAGGCAGAAGACCCTTGACGCGAAGTTTAATCAGCAAATCGGGATATCACACATGGAATATCAGTGTTCCTCCGAAATGGAATGAAATCAGAGTAGGAGAAAAAATTCTCTTTGTTATTTGAGCTCTTCAAAGAGCGAAAGAATTATCGGTGAGATCAAAAAGCCTTTGGATCCCGGCTTTCGATCAACGGGGAGAAATTCAATAGCACACTGACTGACGAATGTTACAAAAAAATTGTTTAAGTTTAATATTTTTGAGAGACTGCTTGATATTGATAGAAAATAGTTTTAAACTGATGGTGATCAAAGTAGATCTCAATAATTGTTATGAACGATACTAAGAATTAAGGACAATAAATATTTTTTATAAAAAATATTAGTTGGTTTCTAATTTAAGTCCTCTTTAATCCTATAATATCACTTACTAGTATGAAAATAGATAAAAAATAAATTTTTGTAAAATAAATAAAATTTGCTACCTTAAGAGATGAATTTGTAACCAAAGATCTTATTGTCAGACTAAAAATTATGAATTTTCGACCAAAAATTGAACAGTTACAGTTTTACTTGAAAAAAATAATTTTTCACAAAAAAAGAAACGAATTTTCAAGGAAATGGTTGAATCTTTAAACAAAAAGATTAATTTTCGATCAAGCTGTTGCATTTTTTAAACATAGAATCTAAAATTTCTACCAAAAAGCTTTTTTACTAAATTCGATATAATTTTCTGCTAAGAAAAAAATAATTTTCAACCAAAAATGGAATATATACATTCAATCTTTACAAAATTAACTTTACACACAAAAAAGAAGAAATTTTCAAGACAAGATACTTTTATTTTAAATAGTAAATAATTTAAATTGCCCCAAAAAGACGAATTTTTAAGAGAATAGTTGAAGCTTCAAAAAAAATTAATTTTCAACAAAGTTTCTCTGACTGTTGCGCTAGTAGTTGAAGTTTCAACGAGAAAATATGTTAATTTTTAATTCAACAAAAAAGACGAAAATTCAAGAAAATAATTAAATTTTAACCAAAAAGATGAGTTTCCAACAAAAGTTATGTATCTTTAATTAGAATAGTCAAAGCCTCGGTTAAAAAAAAATAATTAAAAAATAACGAAACATAAAATAATTGTTAACACAAAATGTTTTTATTTTATATACACGGAGAGAAATTTCAAGAAATTAATTCACGGAACTGCACCGGAATAGTTACCTTTTTGTATTGAAAAATTTATTTTCAACAAAGTAGTTAAATTTTTTAAAAGAAACACATTTTCAGTAAAAATGATAAATCTTTCTACAACAAAAAGCATTTTTAACCAAACATTTTAGCTTTTAATTCTTTTAAAAACTAAAAGTGCTCAAATGAAAATGATGAATTATTTTTACTCGGCAACTGTAGATAAAGAAGAAATCACTTTTTTAAATTGACCGAAATTATTAAAATCAAGAAAACTTGACTTTTGCAACGATCAGAATTAAATTCGCGGCTTTTAAATTAAATTGCTAGACATTGTATTCGAAGTAATAAAAACTGAACTGCAAATGAAAAAACTCAAAGTGCAACTCTTGAATTTTAAACATTGAAAATTGAAGTTTAAAATTGTTTTCACTCAACAATTTTGTATTAAAATTTTTAATAATTTACACGTATAAAATTGAAGCTGCTAACACTTCTCAACTGAAAAATCTTTAATTAAATGCTTTTATAAATTATAGAGTTTAAAGATTCAAATTCAGTTCCACTTCATCATTTTCAATGTCCTAAATTGAAGAATCAAACGATGAATTTCCAAATGTTCAAAATTATACCATTTTAAGCAATTTTAAATTCTAATTTCAGCTCAGAATTAGTTGAAAATTCCACGTTTAGATGCAAAATTTAAATTATTTTCGAAAAATTTCCTGTTCAAATTCAGAATATTTATTCTTTTTGAAAATTCTCAATCGAAACTTAAATAATTAAGTTTTAAGTTAAGAAAATCAATTTTGAATGGAAAAAGACACATTTTCAACTTAAAAAAAGATAATTTACTAACCAAAAATTTAAATTTTTAATTAAAAGGATGAATCTCCAATTAAAAAAATAAATTTTCAAGAGTTTATTTTTCAACCAAGTCAATTCATTTCTTACCTAAAAGATGAATTTTCAACGAAAAATATGAATATTTAACTGGAACGCTTAAATTTTCAACAATTATGAAAAGAATATTTCGAACTGAGATTAACTTTCAAAGAAAAAAATAATAATTTTATACTAAAAAAGTCAATTTTCTACCAAAAAAGTAGGTATTTTTTAACAAAATACGTGAATTTTCAACGGAATAAATGAATTTTTAATTAAAACACAAATTTACATCCAAATTGTTAAATTTCAACCAAACTGATGAATCTTCAACTGGAATAGTTGAATTTTATACCTACAAAATAGATGAACTTTCAACCAATAATATTACTGTTTCACAAAAATAAGACGAATTTTCAACAAATTATATGAATTTTCAACAAAAAAAATAGTTTAATTTTTAAATAAAAAATATAAATTTGCAATCAAGTACTTGAATTTTCATCAAAAAACGATAAAACCAAAAAATTGAATTTTCAGAACAGCAGTGAAATTTTTTACTGGAGTAGTTAAATTGTTAGTTGAAAAATTGATTTTCAACAAAGTAGATGAATTTTAAAGAAAAAAAGAAAGATAAAGTCCCTACTCTAAAAAATACTTTAAGTACTCTCTTTTTCTCAAATTTAAAAGAAGGAACTTTTAAATTGTGATAAATTGCAACTTGGATTGGATTTTTAAACTCCTTTCTTCTAAATTCCAGTTTTAATTATTTTAAAAACAAAAGTCCTAAAATAAAATAAATAATTTTTTTTGCCAGTCAATAAAATTGCTGGTTACTTCCCAGTCAAGTCGGCAGCTTGCAAATTTTCAAATTAAAGCTCTTTTAATTTTTAATTGTTTAAGGCAGTTTTCAGGCCAAAAGTCCGATATCTGAAAAAATAATTTTTCTAAGATTTTAAGAATCAAAATATTGTAACTGATGTCATTCAAAATAAAAAACATTATTTTCTATGAAAAATGTTAAAATTCACAATAACAAAAAACATTAATTTTAACCATGTTTTTGGAATTGAATTTTTTCTTACGGTCGCTTCTTACCAAATATGGAAAATTATTGCATTTTAATAAATTACGGCTAATTTTTTCTGGGCAAACATTCCCTAAAACTATACTGTCTCCAATTTTGAAAGTAAAATTTTCTGTTTCTGATATCGTTTAAACCATTTTTTTTTTGCAAGAAAATATTTTTAAAAAAAATATATTTTAAAATTATTAAAAATACGGCTTATTAAAAATAAGCCGTTACTTATTAAAACGCAATATTTTTTCAAAAATTTGCAAGAGGGAAAAGACAAAAAATTTAATTGCAAAAAACATGTTTAAAATTAATGTTTTTTTTCTTGTGAATTTTAACATTTTTCACAAAAAGGAATGTTTTTTATTGGGAGTGACATGAATTTTCAACAAAAATGATTAATTTTCTACCAAAAAGATTATTTAAAAAATACATTATTTCCCAATCAAACAGTAGAATTTTCAGATGAATAACATAAATTTGCAAACAAATTATTTTTGCACAAAAAAAACGATTTATTTTTGGAATAAATATAATTTAACTTTAACCAAGTATTTTTATTTTCAATCAAAAAATGAATTAATTACTAAAATTATCAATATTTAATTGCAATACTTGCATTTTTAAGAAAAATAATGAATTTTTAAACAAATTATTTAATAAGTTTTATCTAGTCAAAACCATTAAATAAAAAAATGGAATAGTTGAATTTTAAACAATAAAGATGAATCTCTAAATGAAATAATCAATCTTTAACTGAAATAGTTGATTTTTAATAACAAAATATGAATTTTTAACCAAGAAGATTCATTTTTATCAAACAAAACCAATTTTTTTTAAAATACATCATTTTCAAATTAAAAAGATAAATTGTCAATCAATAATTGAATAGTTAAATTTTCAGTCAAAAGTTTATGGTTTCCCAAGCCAACGAAAAAAAAAACAAATTTTCAACAAAATAGCTCACTTTTCAACAAAAAAAACTAATTATTTAACCAAAGATTAACGCTCAACCAAGTATTTAAATTTCAATTCGAAAAACATGAATTCGGAACAAAAAAATGTATCATAAATGTATCATAAATAAAAGCTTATCTAAATTGCTGAAACTTGAAGCCAAAAGATGAATTTTCTCTACAAATATTTAAGTTTCAAACCAAAATATAACTTTTCAGCAAATAAATTTATTTTTCACAAAACTGATGCATTCTTACCCAAAAATATGAAATTTCAAACCAAGTCAACAATTTTTTTACTAAAAAAGGAGCATTTTCAACTAAAAAAGATCAATCTTAAAAAACTGGAAGTGGCATTTTCAGAAAAATAATTAATTTTAATTATCAATTAAAAAAGATTATTTTTTTAACAATATAGTTCTGCTAAAACAGATGAATTTTTAAATCCGAAAAATAAATTTTGTAAAAATAGTTGTATTTTCTGTTAAAAAATATTTCAATTGACTTTTCACGACTAAAATATGAATTTTTAAACAAGAAATAAGTTTCTATGAAAAGCATTCAATTTTCAAAAGGAAAAGACGAATTTTTAAAGAAAAAAATGACTAACAAAATTGTGGAATTCTCTGGTAAATAGTTGTATTTATATCCAAGAAGGATGAATTTTCTCTTAAAACAGATCAATTTTTATTTTTTTAATTTAAAAAATATAGTTGAATTTTCATTGAAAAAAGATTACAGTTCACTTTTAAAGAACAAAAAAAAATTTTTTGCGAAAAAGACGATTTTTCAGTCCAAAGAGGCAAATTTTTTGAACCAAAAACGATGTAATTATAAAAAAAAAGTTGAATTCTTCACCAAATATTTGCATTTTTATCCAAGAAAGATGTAATTTCTGCTAAATCAGGTGAATTTTAAAATAAAAAAAGACTCAATTTCAACCGAAAGATTTCATTTTTATTCAAGAAATATAAAAATTTCTTCTAAAACAAATGACCTGAAGATAAACCTTCAAAAACTGGTTGCATTTTTATTCAAAGAAGATTCCAGTTCACTTTCCATCCGAAAATAAGAATGGTAGGACAATAAGTTAATTTTCTGATAAATAGTCCAATTTTTAACAAAAAAGTATGACTCCAACTAAAAAGAATATTCTACTAAAACAGGTGTATTATTAAAATTAAATCAAAAAGACCAAGTTTTCGAAAAAAAATAGAAGACAAATTAAAAAAAAAAAAAAACAGTTGGATTCGCAACCAAAAAAGTTTTTTCTTTTGAAGAAAATTATTTTTTAATTTTCAACCAAATAATAAAATTTACAACTAAAAAGATAGTCTTCAGGAGAAAGGTATGACCCAAATGACACGATAATAATAAGCTTTCTTGATATTTTCATATATTATTCGATCGGGAATCACAATATTCGCTGTACAAAACCAAAACATTCACTGTCAGAAATCGCGCTCATTTGTATATATCATCAACTTTCTTATTCTTTCTTCCCTCTTTTCCCACTTCTTTCTCATTTCTTCTTTTCTTCTTCTTCTTCTTCTTCTTCTCTGTAATATGTGTGATTTTATGCGTAATCCAACATAAAACATGCGCTCTTTCTCTCCCCAGTCTTGCCTTTATATTCTCAGCGATTTCATCATCATCATCATCATCCTCATCATCCTTATCATCCTCTTTTTATTCCGTTAACAATCATCTTGATTACGCGCGCCTAGCCTCCTCGCCTAGGAAGGATTTCTTCGCTCCTATACTATAGTAGTACCTCCTCAACTAAATATCTAAATATTAATGTGTATGTATATTGGGGTGCGACTCTCCGCACGAGCCATACAAAAATAACAGTCGTGAATGATTGGCGTCTTTACGCCTTCCTCTTCCTCCTCCTCTTCCTCTTCTTCTTCCTCCTCCTCTTCTTCTGCTCATTACTTGAGTTTGTGTGTGTGTGTGTTTGTGAGAGCGTGCGAGCGAGAGAGAGAGAGAAATATAATCATGCAGTGTAATTCACTTTTTCCTTTCTTTTGCTTTCCATTAAATCCACATCCCTGCGAGTCGAGTGTCACAAGCAAGGAACAAAAAAGAGCTTTGATTCGCGCTGACGACTTTCTGAATTGTGTAAAAAGAGGCAAGTTATATTCACGTCAGAAAAAAAAACACACACACAACCACCACTACTGCTCTATAGTGTCACTTTAATGCGTCCGGCGTTCATCCAATTATTACTGATTCATTCTCAATCGCAATAAAACAACTTCTTCTTCTTCTTCGTTCTCCTCATTTTTCGGCATTGACACTTTAACCCTCCTTTATGAGATTCTCAGCCCTCCTCCTCCTCCTCCACTCGTGTGACACTCAATCTTGCTGGGGGGTAGAGAGAAATTAATCGGCGTGTGAGAAAGAACGGCTCGGCGCGTCCCGTTCATAAATCAAAAACCTTCTAGTAAATGTATAAAAGTAAAACAATTCATTTCCTCTAAACTCACAACGCGGTCATCGTCTTAAATAAATAAAGTTTAGAATTCAAGAGATAATGACGTATTGTCCTATAGTCTACTGGCGACAGGATGCCCATTCCCTCCCCCCCATTTATTCTTTATTTTCTTTTCTTTTCTTTTCTTTTCCTGATATCCGCGTACTTATCCAAAAGTCAAAAAGGCCAGAGCGGCCTGCCTGTCCGAGATAATTTGGCGAGACCCCCGTCGCCTGCTTTCAATATACGAATATTTTGCGGCGAATTCGTACGTCGCTCCAAATCGAGTGCTTCTTCTTCTTCTTCTTCTTCTGCTTCTTCTTTTCATTTGCCTTCAAGAGTTTTTAGAGGCAACTTCACTCCAGAAAGAAAGAAAGAAAGAAAGAAAAAAAAATGCCAGTAATTCTTCACCAAAATGACACACAACATATCGAGACTAAACGTTCCTCTCGATTTACTCAAAACACCTATATATCTATCTATTCCGAGGCCACACACACTTACTTTTTCAATCTTCTTCTCTATACGTTATAATCCACTACAAGTAAGCACTCGACCGAAAAAAAAAAAAAAAAAAAAAATTGGCTACTTACAGTAACAACTTGTATGTTAATTATACGCGCAGGACTACTCGTGCACCAGTAGAATTACCACTTGGCCCGAGCGTGGTAAAAAAAAAAATCTATATATATATATAATAATGAAACCCCGAGCCGTTTCGTCATCTCCACTATCGACAACAACAATTTTACGGACCTCTTGTAAAGGGAGGAAGAGAATTTTATTCTGGACTCTCGTTTCGGTCCTCTAATCCTTTTGTTTCTCCTTTTCTTCTTGTCTCTCTTTCCTCGATAAAAAAATCATTTTTCACTCTCGTCTTCTTCCGAAATCGCGACAAACAACGACGACAACAACGACGACGACGACGACAACGACACCGACAAAAACAACAACAACAACGACCCTCTCAAAAAGCTGAATTTCCATTTCCTCATCATCTGCAAGAAACGTGGCCTCAATAATCACAGACTTATTTATTTCAGGATTAGTATTAGCAGCAGTTGTAGTTTCTTCTTAATGTTCCGAGGTCGTTGGGTGGTCCTCTTGATTATCGCGAAAAATTATTGCGCTTGGCGCAAATTTTAAAGAGTCCTGTGCACCAGTAGAATCCTTGTCTGTATCAGTGTGTGTGTGTGTGTGTGTGTGTGTGTGTGTGTGTGTGTTTGTGTGTGTGTGTGCAGCACGTGTCGCGATTCAATCGCGAGTAAATTGAGAAAAAATAAGCTACAAGTAGTAGTAGTAGCGGCGGCGAGAGGGCGCTCCATCAAATACAATAATAATCTAGAGTAATCAATCCGTTTTTTGCTACAATCGCCGTCGACAAATCTCGAAAACCACCACACTATCATCATCATCATCATCATCCTCATCATCATCATCATCATCACCATCTTAATCATCATCATCAGTTCTCGACAGAGCACGTATCGTAAAAATCTTACTGGCTAGTTGAATACTTATTTGTTAGCATCGCGTTGTTTACCGAGACACTGGCTTTCTTTTTACGCTGTGCCGGTGACGAGTCGATTATTGTTCTGTTGTGGCTGCTGAGTTGCTGATGCTACTGTTGATGCTGCTGCTGCTGCTGCGCTCGGTTGTTCGTTGCTGGCTCGATTCTGCTGCTGCTGCTGATTATTGCTGGGATTATTCATGTGTGACTGCTGTTGATGCTGCTGCTGCTGACCTGGTTTGCGATTCGAGCCTCCTCGATTGTTGCCTCGGTAACCGCCACGGTAGCCCATTCCCGGTCCTCCACTTCCGGGACCGCCTGCGCCACGATACATTCCACCACCCATGCCGCGATGATTGTTGTAATAACCGCGTCCGCGGAAACCACCTCGTCGCATCGACGAAACACCGAATGTCTCCGCATTCATTTTTCGCTCCGTTCGCCAATCCGTGCGCTGCGAACGTCTGCAACACAACCACACAAAATACATAAGAATTAGTCAGGCATTTAAAAAAAAAAAAAAAAACATTAATTTATGATAATAAAGTACCATTACAATATGCTCTATAAACAAGGCAAGTAAGGAGATTTTTTTCAAGAAAATAGCGAAACAATACATTTTTTTTTAAATAAGATTAGACAGCATTCTTATAATACATGGCACTTTAATTTAGAAGATGCATTTTCAAGCTAAGAGACAAATTTTTAGAAGACAATTGAATTTTCAAAACGTGTAAAGTTGGATTTTTGACAAAATGTTCATTTTCATCAAAGACCGATGACTTTTCTACCAAACAAAGAAGGTTTTTTTACCACAAAAGATGAATTTTCAAAGAAAACAGTTGAATTACGGACTCTTACAACAGAAAAGAGGATATTTTCAACAAGAAAAAAGTTCATTTTTTATCAAGAATGATGAATTTTAACCGAAATAGTTGAATTTTCAAAAAACAAACACAACATATACATAAATTTTCAACCAAAAATAATATCCTCAAATTTTCAGGTTCAAAAACCTAATTTCAAACAAAGAACTTTCAACAACAACGAATTTTCAACCAAAAATGGAATATCTATATTTTCAAATGAAAAAAGTAATTTCTCATTAGAAAAAAAAAACAATTTTCAAACCAAATAGTTATCTTTTCAAATAAATACTTTAATTTTCGACCAAAGTAGTTTGAAGTGTCAATAAAAAATATGAATTTTCAACCAAATGGTTGAATTCGGAAGCTAAAAAGACAAACTTTTTAGAAGACAAGTTAAATTTGCAACCAAAAGGACTGACTTTTTGATAAAAAGTACACTTTTAATCAATGCCAAATCAATTTCCTACCAAGAAAGGTTTTTTTAACCCAAAAGATGAATTTTCAATCCAAAAGCACGAATTTTCAAGAAAACATTTGAATTTCGGAATCTTAATACAGAAAAGAGGATATTGTCAACAAGAAAAAAATTAATTTTCGATCAAGAATGATGAATTTTAACCGAAATAGTTGAATTTTCAACAACAACGAATTCTCAAAAACAACGAATTTTCAACTAAAAGTGGAATACCTATATTTTCAGATGAAAAAATTAATTTCTCACCAAAAAAAAAACGATTTTCAAACCAAATAGTTAAATTTTCAAATAAATACTTTATTTTTTCTACCAGTAGTTGGAAGTTTTAACCAAAAATATGAATTTTCCACCAAATAGTTGAATTCTCAAGCTAAAAGGCAAACTTTATCAGAAGACAGTTACATTTTTAACCAAAAGTATTGAATTTTTGACAAAAAGTTCACTTTTAATCAAAACCATATAAATTTCCTACCTAAGAAAGAAGGTTTTTTTACCACAAAAGATGAATTTTTAATCCAAAAGCACGAATTTTCAAGAAAATAGTTGAATTTTGGACTCTTAAATCATATAATAGAATATTTTCAACCAGAAAAAAATTAATTTTCGATCAAGAAAGATGAATTTTAACCGAAATAGTTGAATTT
>JAWWLR010000148.1:8122635-8132925 GCA_035041075.1 Acraspis erinacei | reverse complement strand
AGTTAAAAATATTTCAGATTCCAAAAAATTTCAAAGATTTTCATAGTTTTATCAATATTTCAAATATTTGACAGATTCTACAATATTTCAAAATATTTCAGAAATTTTACAAATATTTCAAAAAAATTTATTATTGAATGTTTATTATTTCACATAGATTTGAAGATTCCACAAACATTTTTCAGATTATATAAATATTTTAAAGATTTAAAAAACAGTAGCAAAGATTTCAAATGAATCAAATATTTCAGAAAATTAACAAAATATTACAGAGATTTCTAAAATTTCATAAATATTTCAAATATTTTACAAAGATTTCAGAAAGATTGCAAACAATTCACAAAGATTTATAATTCAAAATTGATAAGATTTATATTTCAAAGATTCCCAAAGATTTGAAAAAATTCAAAAACATTTAAAAAATTTCAAAAATTATTAAAAAATATTTCACAAAGATTTGAAAGAAGTATACGAGATTTTTCAAATTATCTAAAAATTTCAAAGATTAAAAAAAAAATTACAAAGAGTTAAAAATATTTCAGATTCCAAAAAATTTCAAAGATTTTCATAGTTTTATCAATATTTCGAATATTGTACAGATTCTAAAATATTTCAAAATATTTCAGGAATTTTACAAAGATTTCAGAAAGATTACAAACAAAGATTTCAAAAAAATTTCTTATTTAGTGTTTATTATTTCACATAGATTTGAAGATTTCGCAAATATTTCCAGATGTTTATAAAAAATTCAAAAAAAAATTCAAAGATTTCGCACATTTTTCGAAAATATTTCACAAAAATTTCAAACAAGGATAAGAGAGATTTTTCAGATTATATAAATATTTTAAAGATTTAAAAAAATGTAACAAAGAGTTCAAAATATTTCAGATTCCAAAAAATTACACAGATTTCAATATTTATTTTCAAAGTTTTATAAATCTTTCGAATATTTGACAGATTCTACAATATTTCAAAATATTTCAGAAATTTTACAAAGATTTCAGAAAGATTGCTAACAATTCGCAAAGATTTCAAACAAATTTATTATTTATATTTATAAGATTTATAATTCAAAATTTATAAGATTTTTATTTCAAAGGTTCCAAAAGATTTTTCAGATTATATAAATATTTCAAAGGTTTAAAAAAAAGTAAGAAAGAGTTCAAAATATTTCAGATTTACAAAGATTCTAAAATATTAATAAATATTTCAGAAATTTTATATTTCAAAGGTTCCCAAAGATTTGAAAAAATCCAAAAACATGTCAAAGATTTCGCGTATTTTTCTAAAATATTTCACAAAAATTTCAAAGAAGTATAATAGAGATTTTTCCGATTATGTAAATATTTCAAAGATTTTTAAAAAAAGTAACAAAGAGTTAAAAATATTTCAGATTCCAAAAAATTTCAAAGATTTTCATAATTTTATAAATATTTTGAATATTTGTTGAAAATAAATTTTTTATCTAAAAATTTAACTATTCCAGTGGAAAATTTAGATATTTTGTTGAAAATTCGTTTTTGTTTGTTTGTTAAAAATTAGATTTTCACAAAGCAATTAAGCATTTTATTTTTGCTTGAAAATGTATCTTTTTTGGATGAAAATGTAACTATTTGGTTGAAAATCGATATTTTTTATTTAGAAATTAAAATAGTTGTTCGAAAATGTATCTAATATGTGAAAAATTCGCCTTTTTTGTTGGAAATTCATCAGTTTGGTTGATAATTGATCTTTTATTTTTTGTTTAATTCAACAATTTGAATGAAAATTTGTCTTTTTTAATTGACAATTCGACTATTTCATTAAAAATCAACATATTTTGTTTAAAAATTCTTTTTTTTCAGTTAAAAATTCAAATATTTCAGTTCAATATTTATCATTTTAGTTGAAAATTCATTTTTAAGGTTGAAATAAAATGACTTAATTGAAAGTTAAACAAAAATTAATTTTTTTAGTTAAATATTCGTAATTTTAATTAAAAATTAACTTCTTTGGTTGAAATATAAGCTGATTGCATTGAAAACTTATTTTTTCTTGGGATGAAACGGATTTTTTTTGGCCGAAAATTGAACTATTTTGCTGAAAATTTGTTTCTTTTTTCATTGAAAATTATTATTTACTTAAAATGAGAATTTATCTATTATTCCAATTGAATATATTCCATAATTTTACTTGAAAAATGCGCCTCTTTGTTTAGAAATTTATTTTTTGACTACAAATTTAAATATTCAATTTTTCGTTGAAAAATGGTATTTTTTTGTTGAAAAATCAGCAGTTTGTTTGAAAATTAGTTTCCTTCACCGGAAATTTAACTATTCCCTTTTTTGTTGAAAATGTATCATTTCTAATTATAAATTCAACAATTGAGGTGAAAATTGATCTTTTTTAATTGAAAGTTAAACTCTTTTGTTAGAAATTATTATTATTATTATTTTGAATATTTATCGTTTTAATTAAAAATTAATTCCTTCGTTTGAAATATGAGGTTTTACTTTTTGATTAAAAATTAAATTACTCAATTTTTGATTAAAAAATTATATTTTTTAATTGAGAATTTGTCTTTTTTAGTATAAATTAATCTTGTTGGTCAAAAATTTAATAATTCTAGTTAAAGATTCATCATTTCAGTTAAAAATTCATCTTTCTGGTTTAAAATTCAACGTTTGTTGTTAAATATTTACAATTTTGTTTGAAAATCTAACTATTTTTTTTCGAAATTTACTTTTTTTGTGGAAAATAATTTTTTTCACTGAAAATTGAACATGCATTTTTTTAACTTAAAATTTAATTATCTAAGTTTTGATTCAAAATTGATCTTTTTTAGTAGAAATTAATTTTTTGAAATCTCTTATTGTGTATTTTAGGATATAAAATTAATTTTTTTATTTGAAAATTAATATTCATGTTTAAAAATTTATCTTTTTGGTTGAAAATTGGTCTTCTTTATTTAAAATTTCTGCTATTTCGTTAAAAATGCATGTGCATGTTTTGTATGAAAAATTGTATTTTTTTAAATAGAAAATTAATATTTTTCTTTAAAAATTTATCTTTTCGGTTGAAAATTCAAGTGTTCCAGTTAAATATTCATCAATTTAGTTTATTTTTTTATAGTTAAAAATTGAGCTATTTCAATTAAAAATTCATAATTTTATTTGAATAATCATCACTTTGCTTGAAAATGCAACTATTTTTTTGAAATTTATTTTTTTTTTGTTGGAAAGTAATTTTTATCACTGAAAATTGAACTTATTCCAATTGAGTTATTTTTTAAATTCATTTTTTGTTTGGTTGCATTTTTTTTTTAAATTGAACTATTTGGTTGGAAATTTTCCTTATTTAACTAAAAATTCAACTATTTCGTTACAAATTCATATATTTGTTTGAAACATTGTATTTTATGATAGAAAATTAAACTTTTTATTTGAAAATTAATATTCTTGTTTAAAAATTCATCTTTTTGGTTGAAAATTCTAGTGTTTCAGTTAAATATTCATCATTTTAGTTGATTTTTTTTAATTGAGCTATTCCCATTGAATATTCATAATTTTCTTTGAAATTTCAGCACTTTTTTTGAAAAAAAAAACAACTATTTTTTTAAAGTTATTTTTTTGTGTTTTGCTGAACATTAATTTTTCTAACTTAAAGTGAAATCTTTTTCAGTAGAAATAAATTTTTTCTTTGTTTGAAAATCCAACTATTTCAGTTAAATATTTATAATTTTATTTGAAAATTCAACTTTTTGGTTGAAAATTGAACTATTCCAGTTGAATAATCATAAATTTATTATAAAAATTCATCAGTGTGGTTGAAAATTGAACTATTTTGTTAAAAATCCGCTTTTGTTGTTTAACTATTCCATTTTTTTATTTTAAAAAACTGATATTTTTTAGGGGAAAATTCAAGTATTTTTTTGAAAGTTAATTTATTTTGCATTGTTTTTCGATTTTTTGTTGTTAAAAAATGTTAAACGGGAAATTGACCGGGAATTTGAATTCGTTTGCCGAATCGCCACCCTGGTTCTATCGTTTAATAGGGCTTTAGTATCAAAGTTGCGGAGAAAAAATTAACATTTCGTAGATTCTAACTAATTTTGGTACCCTAGTTTATTTTTTCTATCGATAATGGCTTCCTTGTTATGACAATTTCTTATCGCTCTTTTCACAAATGGCGCATGAAGCATAACAATCTATATTTAGTACGTTCTTCGTGTTTCATTTAATTTACTTGGGTTTTTTCATAGTTTTTTTTTGGTTGGTAAGCAATAGGTGATTCAATTTTTAAGAGTAATGTTCTGAAGTTTTGTTATTGATCTTTAAGAATGATTAATTAAGTGATTCCCGGAAATATTTTTAATATTTCACAAAGATTAAACACAATTTTGACAAAATATTAAAAATAATTTCAAGGATTTGAAGAAATTTTAAAGATCTCGTAAAAGATTTCATAAAAGTAACAAAAATTTCAAAATGATTTAGAAGATTTCAAATATTCCGGAAATATTTCACAAAGATTTGTGATATTTTTAAAATTTCACAAATCTCCAGAAGATTAAACAATTTCTTTTAAATTTCTACATTTTTTAAAGAAATTAAAAAATTTCAGGTATTCTACAAAGGTTCCTAATGATTTCAAATTGTGATTGAAAATTTTAAAGGTTTCAAAAAATTTTGAAATAATTCAAAAATGTTAAAAATATTTCAAAATCATTCAAAAGATTTTATAGATTTCAAAGATTTCACGAACATTTCAAATATTTCACAAAGATTTTAAAAATTTCGGATTTCTCAAAAATTTCAAAAAAGTAACAAAAATTCCAAAATATCTGAAATTTTTTTTGAGGAAATTTCAAAGATTTCAAACGAGTCACAAAAATTTCAAAAATATTTCACAAAGATTTGGAAGATTTCAAGAATTTTATAAAAATTTCAAAGATTCCCAAAGATTTCAAGAAAATTCAAAAATACTTCACAGATTTCCAAAATTTTCTAAAATATTTCAGAAAGATTTTAAAGAAGTTTAAAATATTTTACATATTTTATAAAGATTTTAAGGATTTCACGAACATTTCAAATATTTCACAAAGATTTTAAAAATGTCTGATTTCTCAAAAATTAAACAAAAATGACGAAAATTCCAAAAAATCTCAAAATTTTTGAGGAAATTTCAAAGATTTTAAACAAGTCAAAAATATTTCACAAATATTTCACAACGATTATAAAGATTTAACAAATATTTCAAACACTTCATAAAGATTTTGAAGATTTCACAAACATTTCAAAGACTTCACAAAGATTTTGAAGATTTCAAGAAATTTATAAAAATTTCAAAGATTCCTAAAGATTTCAAGAAAATACAAAAATACTTTAGAGATTTCAAAATTTTCTAAAATATTTCAGAAAGATTGAAGTAGAGCATAGATTTTACATATTTTATAAAGATTTTAAGGATTTCACAAAGATTTCACAAAAGTTTAAAAAAAGTGTCAAAAATTGCAAAATATCGATTTTTTTTAGAAAATTTCAAAGAAAAATTTAGAAAATTTCATAAAAATTTCCCAAAGATTTTAAAAAGTTTTCAAAGACGAAAGATTTTACAAAGATTTCATGAAAATTGCAAATATTTCAAAAAGATTGAAAAAATTTCAGATTTCTCAAAAATTTCAAAAAATTAACGAAAACATTTAAAAAATGTCATATTTCTCAAAAATTTCAAAAAAGTAGCAAAAATTCCAAATTTTTCATTTTTTTTTTTAGAAAATCTTAAATATTTTAAACAAGTCACAAAAGTTTTTTAATATCCAAAATATCGACAATTTTTAAAGAAAAATTTACAAAATTTCATAAAAATTTCCTGAATATTTTAAAATAATTCCAAAGGTTTCAAAAAATTAAAAAAAAATGTTTAAATTCATGAAGATTTGAATGATATTTTAAAGATATTAAAAAGATTTTAAAGAAGTAAAAAAATTTTTCAAAAGTTTTAAAAAGATTTCAGATTCCAAAAATTTGAAAAAATTTCAAGATTACAAAGATTTTCAAGATTTTGATTTTTTTTTTAAATGTTGCAGAGTTTGAAGATTTCAAAATTTTTCTAAAATATTTCAGAAAGATTTTGAAGAAGTGCAGCATAGGTTTAACATATTTTATATGGATTTTAAGGATTTCACAAAGATTTCAGAAAATTTAGAAAAATTTCACAATATTACAAAGATTTTAAAGATCTTACTATGATTTAAAAATTGTATTGAAAAGTTTAAAGATTTCGCAAAGATGTCATACAAATTTCAGAGATTTTAAAAGATTTTTTAAATATTTCAAAGATTTTACAAATACATATTTCCAAATCATTCAAAAGGTATTTTACAAAGATTCTAAAATATTTAAGAAATTTCAGAAATTTGGCAAATATTGTATAATGATTTTTAGACAAGTCACAGATTTCAAAAACACTTCTAGATTTCAAAATTTTTTAAAAATATTTGAGAAAGATTTTAAAGATGTAGAATAGATTTTACAGATTTAACAAAGATTTTAAGGATTTCACAAAGATTTCAGAAAATTTTAAAATATTACAAAGATTTCACGAACATTTCAAATATTTGTCAAAGATTTTAAAAGTGTCAGATTTCTCAAAAATTTTAAAAAAGTTACAAGATTTCCAAAATATCTCAAATTTTTTCAGAAAATTTCAAAAGGCTTTAAACAAGTCACAGAGATTTCAAATATTTCACAACGTTTTAAAAAAAGTAACAACGACTTTAAATATTTCACAAATATTTCAAAGACTTCACAACATTTTTGAAGGTTTCAAGAAAATTTAAAAACACTTCACAGATTTCAAAAATTTTCTAAAATATTTCAGAAAGATTTTTAAGAAGTAGACCATAGACTTTACATATTTTATAACGATTCTAAGGATTTTACAAAGATTCCAGAACATTTCAAAAGTTTAAAAATATTACAAAGATTTCACGAAAATTTTTAATATTTCACAAAGATTTAAAAAATGTCAGATTTCTCAAAAATTTCAAAAAAGTAACAAGAATTCCAAAATATCTCATTATTTTTTTAGAAAATCTCAAACATTTTTAACATGTCGTAATGATTTCACAAAGATTTTGAAGATTTTAAGAATTTTATAAAATTTCAAAGATTTCAAGAAAATACAAAAATACTTCAGAGATTTCAAAATTTTCTAAAATATTTCAGAAAGATTTTAAAGAAGTAGAGCATAGATTTTACATATTTTATAAAGATTTTAAGGATTTCACAAAGATTTCTGAAAATGTTGAAAAAAGTAACAAAAATTCCTAAATGTCGAAATTTTTTTAAAGGAAAATTTCAAAGAAAAATTTACAAAATTTCATAAAAATTTCCCAAATATAAAGATTTAAATGATATTTTAAAGATATTACAAAGATTTTCAAGAAGTAACAAATATTTTAAAAGTTTTAAAGAGATTTCAGATTCCAAAAAGTTGCAAAAATTTCAAAAGATTACAAAGATTTCGAATTTCTTTTAATGTTGCGTAAATTCAAGATTTCACAAACATTTTAAAGATTTTATAATGATTTTCACACAGATTTCAAGAATTTTATAAAGATTTCAAGAAAATTCAAAAACACTTCATAGATTTCAAAAATGTTCTTAAATATTTCAGAAAGATTTTGAAAAAGTAGAGCATAGATTTTACGTATTTTATACAGATTTTAAGGATTTCACAAAGATTTCAGAAAATTAAAAAAAAATTAAAATATTACAAAGATTTTAAAGATTTTACAATGATTTAAAAATATTGTTGAAAAGTTTAAAGATTTCAGACAAATTTCACAGATTTCAAAAGATTTATAAATATTTCAAAGATTTCAGAAATTTGGAAAATATTTTAGAATTACTTCAAACTAGTCAATAAAATTCAAAAGATTACAGAAATTTTCAAGATTTCGAATGTTTCAAAAAATGTTGAAGTGTAAAGATTTCACAAACATTTCACACAGATTTTAAGAATTTTATAAAGATTTCAATTAAAATTCAAAAATCAAATTCAAGACTTCAAAAATTTTCTCAAATATTTCAGAAATTTCAGAAATTTGGCAAATATTTTAGAATTATTTCAAAGAAGTGAAAAAGATTTTACAAATATTTCAAATATTTCACAGAGATTTAAAAAATTTGTCAAATAGTTTCGAACGATTTCAAAAATTGCATAAAAATTTCCCAAAGATTTTTAAAAAATTCAAAAGATTAAAAAAAATGCAAAGTGGCAACAAGGATTTAAATAATATTTTAAAGATATCGCAAAGATTTTAAAGTGGTAACAAATATTCCAAAATATTTCAAAAATTTTGCAAAGATTTCACATTTCAAAAAGTTCCAAAAATTTCAAAAGATTACAAAGATTTTTAAGATTTCGATTTTTTTTTTAATTGTGCACAGTTGAAAGATTTCACAAACATTTCATAGATTTTATAAAGATTTCACAAAGATTTCAAGAGTTTTGTAAAGATTGCAAGAAAGTTCGAAAACACTTCGTAGGTTTCAAAACTTTTCTAAAATATTTGAGAAAGATTTTGAAGAAGTGGAACATAGATTTGAAAGATTGTTAAAAAATTTTACAAAGGTTCTACAAAGATTTTTAAAATTTTCTAAAGATTTTAAATATTTTACAAAGATTCTAAAACATTCCAAAATATTTCACAAGTTTGAAAAAGATTTTAGAAAGATTTCAAACACATCACAAAGATTTCGAAAATATTTCAATGACATAACAAAGGCTTTAACGATTTTACAAAGATTTTAAAGATCCTAGAAAATATGAAGTAGACTTGAATGATTTTACAAATATTTCAGAAAAATTTCCCAAAGATTTAAAAATAATTCAAAAGATTTTAAAGATTTTACAAAAATTTCAAAGAAGTAACAAAGATTAAAATAATATTCTAAAGATATCACAAAGATTTTAAAGACTGCTTTTGAATAAAAGTAGCTTATTGGAAATAAAGTTCGGATTAAGAAAAGCTTCCGGTTATTTTCTATGCGTAGTAAAATCTACCACCATAAAATCCACCTCTAAATTATCCTCTACTTTTGCTTCCAAGGCAAGACTTCAAAGCTTGAAACATACTCGAAAAAATTGAACCAGCAAATAATGTCGGACTAGAGTGACTAATTACGTATCTCGTATCGGACCGTACTTGAATTACGTAACAGCTCAATGGGCGAGGGTCTTTTTTGGATGAGAATTCAACTATTTTTTTGAAAATTTATCTGATTAATTCAGAAAATCCCTCTATTTTAGGAGAAACTGCATCTTCCTTAGACAAAAATGCAACTGTTTGGTTAAAAAATCAAAAATTTTGGTAAAATATCATCCTTTTTGGTGGAAAATTCAACTGTTTTGTTTGAAAATTAAAGTATCTTTTTAGAAAATTAACTTCTTATTTAAAATTCATACCTTTTTATGTTGAAAAGGCAAAACAAAATCTTGTTTGGATGAAAATTTAACTCTTTTTTTTGAAAATTTGTGATTTTATTTAAAAAATTCATCTATTTTTTTTGTTGAAAATTTGTCTTTTGGGTTTAAAAATTCGTCTGTTTTCGTAGAAATTTCTTCTTTCTGGGACAAAAATGCAACTGTTTTGTTGAAAATTCAACTATTTAATAAAAAACTTAATTGTTTAAAATTAATATTTTGGAGTTGAAAAGTCAACTTAAATTTTTTTTTTTAATTAATATTCAACTATTTTTTTTAACTTGTCTTTTAAATTTAAAAATTGATCTGTTGTAGTAAATATTTAATTTTTTATAAACGAAAATGTAACTCGTTTTTTTATTTCGATTTAAAAATTTTCGTAACAAATTTACTTCTTGTTTGCCACTCATATTTTAATGTTGAAAAGTCAAACTAAAGTTTTTTTTGTATCCAAATTCAAAATAATTTTTTTTTTTAAATTTGTATTTTCAATTTCATTTTTCTTTACGAAAATTTATATTTTTAATATAAAATTTATTTCTCTGGTTGATTGTTTAACTATTTTCTTGAAAACTGATCCTTTTTACTTAACAATTCAACTGCGTGGGTAAAAAAACTGTCAAAATTTAACTGCTTTGTTGCAAATTATTTTTTTATCGCTGAAAATTCAATTTTTGTAAAAAACTGCGTCTTTTGGCTTTAACCCATTAACGGCCAAAGCTATCAATTTTATAACATGAGGTTGACCGCAAAATTTATGGGTATAACAAAACAATAAATAGATCAAAAGTACTGTTCCTTATGTTTTTGGGTGAGCTA
>JAWWLR010000148.1:8081705-8098151 GCA_035041075.1 Acraspis erinacei | reverse complement strand
CGACATTTGATGGAATCCGCGAAAGTCATTTTTCACACAAAACCAATACCTTCTCATTAGGATGAGAATGTAAAAAACGAATTTTCAACAAAATAGTTGAATCATCAACCGTATAATTTAATTTTCAACTAGAAGACATAAAGTTAAAAAAAATGGATTAGCTACATTTTCAATTTGAGAAATCAATGTTTCGCCAACAAATTAAAGAAATAGAAAATTTACAGTTTACAATAAAACGTTGCATTTTGAAGCAAAAAATAACACATAAGTCCAATTAATCGAAGCAAAATAAATTTTCTCTTAAAATTCATTAAAAAAATATAAAGTAATTTTAAATATTCACCGAAATCTTAAGAAAAATTTTGTATTCTTTTCAAACTCTTCCAAAGTTTTAAAAGCTTCTAAATGTTACTTCCAAATCTTCAAAAATTTACATTTTAATCAAATTTTTTGTTGATGTTTTCAAATTTTAAATTATTAAGGAAACTTTTTTTTAAACTTAGAAATATATTTTAAAATAATTCGAATTTTTCTTAAAATTAAATTTAAGAACAGTTTTTTATTTCCTTGAAGCTTCTCATAATTCTTAAAAAACTTATAATGTTTTTTCAAAATGTTCCATTTTTTTCAAATAGTTTGAAAGTTTGTTACATTTTTTTACAGTTCTGCATGAACTTCTTAATTTTCTAAATGTCTTGTAAAATGATTATAATTTTTTCTAAAATAAAAAAACTGCAATTTTAGAAACCTTTGGAATTTTTTTTCAATATTCTCTTTAAATTAATTCGTAAAAAAAATTATTTTAAATATTTCCATAAATACAATGAAAATTTTGCAATGTTCTTGAAATCTTTTAAAATTGCCGAAGAATAACATTTTGGACAGTTTGTAATATTGCCGAATTATAAAATATTATTAATTTTCAATATTATAAAATATTCGACACAGGAAAATTGTCGAATCATGCAAGTACCAAATTTTATTAAATAAAAAACTGTTTTAATAATATAAAAAATGTTTTCATTAAATAAAAATATATTATTTTATTTATTACTTATTTTATTATTTACAAATTTTTTAATTTCTTGATTCATGAATTTGATATATCCCTGCGAGTCTGCGACGGCAATTTTACAGTGTCAGATATTTTTAAAAGGCACCATTTTACTTCTGGAATTTCATTTTTCAAGATTTCTTGGTCGTCCAGAGAATAAAGGAATTTTCCTGAGAATCCTGGGAAAATTTGAAACAATTTTTTATTTTGAAAAATTAATTTAAAGATACTTTAATAGATTTTCTAAACGTGTTGAAAAATATCTGGAAGATTTAAAACCAATTTCTTTAATTTAGAAAAAATTTGCAAGCTTAAGGGACAATAATTTTCCCTCAATTATTTAAATCTTTTAAAAGATATTTGTAAATTCTAGAAGGTTTGAAAAGATTCAAAAATTGGAAAATATTTCAAAACTTTTAAAATTATTTCTTAAAGTGTCGAAATTAAATATATAAGACCGAGAGACACTTTTTTTAGTGTAAAATATTATAAAATTTTAAAAAATTTACAAAGTTCATAAGATATTTAATATATTTCAAAATATGTAAAAAAATGTACTTCAAATTTTAAAATTCCTTTTTAAAATATAGATTTTGGAAAATTTCTAGAAAAAAGTAACTTTTAAAATAAATATAAAATTCATTTACTACTATCGAGATTCTAGGTAAAAAAAATTTAGAAATTTTCTTAATAATCTCGTAAAGTACATTTTTAGCTTAAAAATAATTTTAAAAATTTCTAGGTATAATATTTTGAAATATTTTCAAATTTTTAATTATTCCATAATGCTTATAAAACTTTTTAATTGCTTTTAAAATAAATTGAATTTTTCCCAAATTTTATAAAAAACTTTCGAGAAGTAAAAAATATTGCCTCAAAATCTTACAGATTTTTAAAAAGAATTTTAGAAGTTTTTAAAAAATAATATCTTAAAATTAACTTTTTAAAATCATTTAAAACTTTTCCAGGTATTTAAAAAAAATTATTCACTTAAAACCTTTTAAAATTCGTAAAAAGCTTCTCAAATTTTTGTTCGAAATCTTCAAAAATCTATGTTTAAAATTTGTGAAATCTTTTTCAGTTAAAATTATTTTTTAATTTTTTTAATACTTCTGAATTTCTCCTAGACTTAGTCGATTTTTTTAAATTATTGTAATGTTAAAAAAATGACCAATTTTGCTTTAAAATATTCTACATGGTGTTGCGAAATTTGAGCAAATCATTTGAAATTTTTTTCAAATCCCTTTCAATTTTTTCTTCAAAATAATTTTAAAAAATCAAAAAAAAATTAATAAAATGTTTTTAGAAAACTATACAAAAATCTAAAGGATTTTACAAAATATCATGAAAAATTAGAGTAACTTTAAAAGAATATTTTGCAGTATCTGAAGGTAATAAACAAGTTTTCTTGTTATTATTGTGAAATTTTTAAGTGACTTTTTATTATGAAAAATGAATTTATAGAGTGTATTGAAAAACATTTCTAAACATTTCTAATGATTTCCTTATATTTCGAAAAAATGTAGAAGATTTAAAAGTTAATTCGTTTAATATTGCAAGATTATAAAACTTTGTCTGAAAGATTTTTTTAATTTTCGCAAAAATTCCAGTCAGTTTAACAGATAATAAGGAATTTTATAACTTGGAATATTTGAAATATTTGCGCTTTAAATATTTTAACTTTAAATATGTTAAAACTTCTAAATATTTGGGAAAATTGATCAAAAACTTTTACATTTCTGTGAAACATCTTTTTTAAAACCAAAAGTATACTAGGTAATTTTTTAGTTTTATAAAAATTAATTTTCAACAACAAAAAAACACGAATTTTTAAGAAACGATTTTAATCCAACTACAATAGTTCAATTTTAAGTTGAAAATTAAATTTTCAACAAAATACCACAGGTTTTCAATAAAATAGTTACATTTTTATATAAATCTTTTAAAAAAATAGTTTATTTTTTTTTTTTTTAAAACATGAATTTTTAACAAAAAATTTATTTCCTGTCAAAAAGACGAATTTTAAACAAAAGACGTGAATTTTCAACCAAATAGTTCAAGCCTCAACTAAACGAGATAATTTTTTTACCAAAAATTTAATAATTAAGTTTTAAGATAAAATATCAATTTAACAAACAAAACAAAGATTTTTCAACAAAATATTTACATTTTGAACTAAAAACATGAAAGTTCCACCAATAAAAATAAATTTCAACAAAATTTTTAATTTATGTTAAAACTGATCTCGAAATAAAATTTAGAAGATTTGAAGAATTTTCATGGGTT
This sequence comes from Acraspis erinacei, assembly GCA_035041075.1. NCBI lineage: Eukaryota > Metazoa > Arthropoda > Insecta > Hymenoptera > Cynipidae > Acraspis > Acraspis erinacei. The sequence continues at coordinate 8,094,811 of JAWWLR010000148.1, read as the reverse complement.
TGAAGATTATAAGAAAGTTTTCTTAAGATTTCTGGAAAATTTTTTTAAGAATTTTTATTTTGAAAAATGATCGAAACTTTGAAATAACTCTAGAAATTTTTAAACAAAAAAAATATAACTTTGAATATTTTAAAACTTGTAAGGATTTGCGATCATTTGTAAAATTTAGTAAAATCCTGTCATATAAAAAAAATTCCTTTAGAAAAATTATGTTCATATGACCTGGAAATTCGATAATACCTTTCTCAAACATAATATAGGTTGAATTTAAGTGTAAAAAAATTACAAAACAAACAGTTATTCCGAATTTTTATTTTGTATTCAAAATTATTTTTCCCTTGAAATCGAAAAACGCGCGCCTCATTTACTGCTTGCTTGTGGCCAGTTGGCCACTCTGAACCACAATATAAGTCAATATCACTCTTCCAATGTATCTCAAAAGCGAAAAAACAAGATAATAATTTACGAAGATCACATAAAAATGGATTATTATTAAATTCATGGAAAACAGATGCATTTCGAAAGTAATAGTCGCAATTATAGCCATCATTGTTACAAGCCACTTGACTAGCGACTTTTGCACACAGCACATTACCTTTGACCAACATGGCGGCCTCGTTGGGACGAATTTGTCGATCGGGTCTTTTAAAAGCAAATAACGGGAGTTTATACAATCAGGTGAGTTATTTGCGATTTATTCTCACATTCGGAATAAATTTTTCTCCATTGGTGAAAAAGTGCAAGCCTCATCGGTGGGTACTTGTCAAAGTGATAAACTGGGTGATTCTTCTGCTGACTGCTCGATTTGACTTGTCGGCTGCTATGACATTTTTCCTAATTAATATTTTATTCAGCCCTAATCAGTGTCCCGCGAGGCTCAATATCTCCTTTTCTAATTGCAAAGCACATGTAGGAAAAATGTGTGAGATACATTCATACATGTTATGTAATGAAAAATTGTGATGCTGCCATGATCAACATTCGGTCCCACGGGACCCACCGAGCAATACGAATGCGAAAACCCTAATTGTATAATCATATATTTCTCTTTCCTCCAGTGTTTTAAACGCAATCTTGCTCTCTTTAAAACATTTTAAAAATTGGAAATCCACCTTTTTCTACTTAAAAATTAAAAAAAAAAATTGGGTCAAGTTTGATTCCCAAGTTTTATTCATGTTGGTAATCTAAGAATTGCTCAAAATATTTATAAGATTGAATTTCAATGATAGATTTTAAGATAGAACGAAGGAGCTTCGAATTTATTTTGAAGTTTTGTTTCGAAACTAACATAAGTTTCAATATTCTTTGCGCTATATGGAACAATTTCACGCAAAACTTTTGGAATTTTATTTTTGAAAAATTTAGATCAATTAAAAAAATGGTGTTTCTGAAATGTTGCGTAATGAGCTTTCGATGGATAATTAATTTCCGAAGAAGTGAGTTACAAAATAAAAAATGTTTCTATTTAATATAAGCACCTTAAAATATTGATCATTTAAGGGTGTTCCCAAGGTATACATAACCTTAAAATTTATTAATCTTTGATATGTTATTATATTTTTAGTTAACATTTTTATTATTTGACTGAAAATATCACCGTTTTGTTGAAAATTCGTCTTTTTGGATTGCAAATTAATTTTTTTTATGTTAAAAATTATTTTTTTAAGAAACTTTATGAATGAAAGTATACTTTTTTGTTGTTAAAAATGTAATTTTTTTATTAAAATTCGACCCAAATTGAAAAACTAACTATTATGTTGAAAAATTAAGTTTTCGCCTTGAAAATTAAAATATCTACTAAAAAATGTGTAGTTTTGGCTTCAAAACTGAACTATTTGGTTGTAAATGCAACTCTTCGGTTGATAATTTTTTTTTGGCGTTGAAAATTTATCTTGGTTGATTGGAAATTATTTTTTGTGGTTGAAAATTCATCTTTTCTGATTGAAAATAAAATGTTTTCTACAGAATTCAACTTTTTTATTTGAAAATTCAAGTATTTTGTTAAAAATTCCAACTATCTTCTACCAAAAATAAATTATTTGCTTGAAAATGCAAATGTTTTCGGTTTGAATTGATTAAAATTGGTAATTTAAAAAAATGCTCAAAATATTATTTATAAAAAATTAGTCTACATTTTAATGGTGGATTTTATCAGAATAAAGAGCTTTGGATTTATTTTGAAATTTTGTTTGGAAACGAACATAAGTTTAATAATAATAATGGGAATATTACTATTATAATATATTAATATTATTTTAATAATTTTTTTTACTCCTAAATTTTTGAATTTTATCTTTGACACATTTAGATAAATTAAAAAATTGTGTTTCTATTATGTTGCGCAATCCGTTTTCTGTCGATAATTAGTTTACGAAGGAGCGAGTTACAGAATAAAAAATGTTTTTTTTTTTTTAATTTAAGCACCTTAAAATATTGATCACTCAAAGACGTTCCAAAGGTTGACATAACCTACAAATTTATAAATCTTTAAAATAGCTTATAAAATCGAGAAAAATATCCCAATTATTAAGTATTAAAAATTTTGAATTAGATTCTAAGTGCAAAAATGAAAAATTATGGAATTTAAAAAAAGTTTTGCCTGCATCTGTTTAATAATTTATTTATTTGGTTAAAAAATCATATTTTTGGATTGAAAATTTTTCTTTTTGGGTTGAAAATTTAACTATTTTGGCAGATTATGTTTGATTAGACAATAAAGATTTTGTTAATATTCTTTATTGAGGATTCAACTATTCTTTTTAAAATTCATATTTTTTGGTTAAATTCATGTTTTTGATTTAAAATTAAAATCTTTTTTATTTTTTGATCAGTTGGGGGTAAACAAATTTAAATTCAAATTTTTGTTTTCAAATTGATCTCCCTTGGTGAAATTTCACTTTTTTTTATTAATACTAATAATTTAAAAGATTAATCAAAATATTGTTTAAAAAATTGAACCACTTACAAAAAAACACTTCAAATTCATCATTTTACATAATTGAACATTTTTATTTTTTTTCTGGGTTGAAATTTATTTTTTTAAATGAAAATCGAACTTTTTCATTCTTTGTTGAAAATTGGTCAGTTTTTGTTGCTGAAAATTCAATTATTTATCTAAAAATGTATCTTCTTAAAATTCGTCTGTTCGATTTTAAAATTTATACATTCATCCAAAATTCATTCATTTTTTTCATCCAAATATTACATTTTTGGTTAAGAATGCATATTTTCAGGTTGAAAATTTATCTTTGTAGATTAAAAATTCAACTTTTTTGCTGAAAATTTAATTATTTTGTTGAAAATTGAACACTTTGTTTTGAAATTAAACTGTTTTGTTGAAAGTTTATACTTATGGGTTAAAAATTAAACTATTTTAATGCAGATAATGTTTGGTAGAAATTTAATTTTCTTTGGATGAGGATTTATCTTTTTAGTTTGTTTATAATAAATTTTTTTACTGAAAACGTACCTTTGATTTTTGGTTTGATATTAATCTTTTTTAGTTGGAAGTTCATGTTTTTTGGTAGAAAGATAATATTCTGTTTTGGTAATTTCAGTTTTTTGGTTAAAAAGGCAACTGCTTGATTAAAAATTAACTTTTTGCAGACAATTTTTTTTATTTTTGATTGAAAAATGATAGTTTTTAGAATAGAGTTCAACTATTTGGTTAAAAATTTAATTTTTTGTTGAAAATTCGCCCCTTTTGTTGAATTTAACCTTGTTGATCATTTAATTTTTTTAAATTACAACTAGTAGTCCTTCTGTATTAAAAATTCAACCATCTTTTAAAAGATTCGCCTTTGGGCTGAAAATTTATCTATTTGGTTAAAAATGCAACTGTTCGGTTGAAAATTCATATTTTTAGGCTGAAAATCAAAGTATATAATTACGAATTCTACTATTTTCTTGAAAATTTAATTATTTTCTTAAAATTTGATCGTCTGTTATTGAATATTAATCTGTTTCGGTTTGGAAATTTATATTTTTTTTGTATAAAAGTCTCTTTTACTTGAAAGTTCAACCAGTTAAAAAATTCATATTGAATACAATATACTACCCATACATTAATTTAATGTAAAAGAGTTTATAAAAAAAAACATGTTTTTATGTTTTGTCTTTTATTTCAGGCACTTATTCCTATAATTATACCTGTTAATTATTTTTAGAAGCGCGAAAAATTACAGGAAATTTATTATATAAATACCTTAAGAATCGTTGACAGGCCTCTATATAATTTTATATGATCGTATTTTCGTTTCACAGACCTGTAACTTTTCTACGACGAGAGAATGGTCGCGGGGACGAAAGATAGTAAGTACCGTTTCTCAGATTTTAGACCTTAAATCACTTTTTCCTTTAGCTTAATCTTTTTCCAATCCACTTCTTTGTCTAGTTTTCTGTCGCTCAAAAAATATCTTGATTTGCATGCTTAGAGCACGATGGTACAAGTTTTCGTTGTTTCGCACATCAAAGAAGTCCTTTTCACCCTCATCCTTAACTGCATTCAGTAATCCTGTAACTTAGAATACTTCGTTTTAGGAAAGTAAGTTCTAACGTCAAATTTGCCCTTAATCTGCGCAAAAGAACACCGTAAAAACGGTGAAAAATATAGAAAAAAATTATAGAAATTCTCCTTGAAGAAGAAACTTAACATCAAATTAAAAAAAAAATTCACGAGAACTTTGAATTATTTTCTTTTTTGTTGTTGTTGTTTTTAAAACAGTTCGCCGGTGCTTAGGAGCACGAACCCATAAATTATATCGCTGTGAAAAAAACACTTCTTATAACGCCATGAAAAAAAATTCATCTCCATAAAATACGATGAACAAAAATATATCTCAGTAAACACTGTACAAAAAATACATACTGGTAAACGCTGTGAAAAAAACCCTTTTTAAAAAACGCCGTGAAAAAAACCCCATTGATGGAAATGCCGTGATAAAATATTACTACTTCTAGTAATATTATTATTTTTATATTAATTTAAAAAATACAAACATTCAGTTTTACATTCTATAAGATTTTTTATTATTAATAAAATAATAAACCATTATAATTATAACAAAATGAAAAAGTAATTATTTACTTGAAGAAACGATGTGAAAAGACTTGCTTTCCAAGCGGTTTCATAAGTCTTTTTTTGACAATGCATTATTAATAAGTTTCATATCAAGGCATTTTCATGAATAGGGTTTTTTTCACGGCGTTTTAAAACAATATATTTTTTTCACGGCGACCTAATGAACAATTTATTTTTCACGGCTTCATAGTTTTATTTTACAGGTTTTTTTTTCATAAACACGGGCGAGTTATTTTATTAAAATGCGAATAGTAATTTCAGGGTGGACGCTGAACCAGAAATTTTATAAATTTTTAGAACAAAAATCTGTTCAACTTTGATTTCAACCGTTTTTTAAATAATTGGTTTAAGTGTTATATTTTTTCTATTATACTATCATGCAGTTTAGAATGCATAATTTTTATAAACCATTTTCAATTTTAAAATAATTATAAAATAATATATTCACAATTAAAGGCTTTTATTAAATTTTAAATATTATTTCGGCCTAAAATATTCCATTTTTAAACCATTCAATTGGAAGTTTTTTAATTACGAAAAGGATCGATTACTTAATATTTAGAAATATCGGACTGTTCATTTAAAATTATTAATTACAAATTAAATATTCAAAACTAAACAAAAAAATGAAACTTTGAACGTTACAATTTTAATTGTTCTATTTAAAAATTTTAATTTGTGAATCAAATTGCTAAATTTTAGATTTATAAATAAAATTGAACACCTATTAAAATTCGAAATGATTTCAAATAATTTAAAAGATGTGTCTACATGTACCGATAAAATTCGGTTATTTGTACAAAAATGTTCGTGCGAATAACCCACAGCTTTATTTAAAACGAAATATAGATTTTTGAACATTTCGAACAAAAAATTTGGAAGCTTTTTAAGACTTTTTAAAGGCTTCAGAAGAATAAAAAGAATTTTTAGAGAAATTGAAAATGATTTTTTATTTTAAAACATTAATCTTAAGACAATATTTTAAAAGATTAACAAATTCATCACAAATGAATGTTGAAGATTTGGCAGGATTAAAAAAAAAAATTTCAGGAAAATTTTTATGAAAAATACGAATTATTTTATTACATAATAATTAAAGGGATTTCAAGAACTTTAATAATGTGAATAATTCAATAAGTGTTTAATTTTCACATTTTAAATGGTTACAAAACATTTCCAAAGATTTCAAAATATTTCAAAGATTTTAAAATATTTTTCAGGATTTTGAACATTTCAGAAAGATTTGGCGGGTTTCAAAGATCTCTTGAAATTTCATTTATTTTCAAAGTTTAGTAGAATATCCGTGACTTTTTGAAAATCATGCAAAATTCATTGAAATGATTTGAAATTCCGTGAAAATAATTTTAACACTTGGAACACCGATTCAATATTTTTAAATTAGTAGAAATATTTGGATTATAAATATTTCTAAATTTCCAAAATCCCATAAATCTATTTAAAAGCCTGAAAATCCATGGAAGTTCCTTTGAAATTGGTTAAAATCCTTTAGAATCCATTAAAATCTCCTGATCTGTTTGGAAATCTTTAAAATTTCGTGAAATTTTTATGAAATCTGACGAAATTTCTTGAAACCTATGGAAGTTCTCTGAAATTTAAATTAAATTAAACTTAGTCATTAAAGGTCTCCAAAAACCAGAAACATTTAAATCCCTATTAATCTTTATTTCCGAAGTTCATCAGAAAAATCTTGAAATCTTTGGAAATCCTAGAAAATGCTCTGAAATTTTTAAAATCATTTAAAATTTTTGGAAATTCTCTGGAATTCCTTAAAATTTGTCGAAATCTTACTTTCTCTATTTTTTGCATCAACTTTTTCAATATTTAAAAATTTGTTATTTCTATAATAATTTTGTTATAAAGATTCTCTATAATGATTTTTCTAGAATTAGGAAAAAGTGATAAGAAATAGATTATAGACCTATACCGTATTTCCTATAATATTTTGTCGTAATTAACGCCTCGGTTAAAAAAGATCACTTAAAAATAATTGCTGTTTTTTTTTACTTGTTATGAGGATTTTTAAAATTTTTTATCTTACAGGCCCTTAAGAAAAATTAATTGCATACTTTGAAATGTTATACCTTACATTAAAAAATGAGCTTAAATTCAGAAATGAACTTAAATTAAGCAAAATTAAATTTTCTACTATTCCTGCTTTGCTTCTTTTTTTATTAAAATTAAAAAGACAAATATAAAAATATTTCGCAGAGTAATTTTTAAATTGTAAACTTTGAAAATTTAAGCTTAAATTTTTGTTTATTTGAATTCCAAATAATTTATTTCTATTAAATGAAAGCTTTTAATACTTTTTTTATTTGAGGGCTATTAAACTGTAAAATTTTAAACTTTTAGAAATTGAATAGTTCCAATATTTTTGATTAAAAAATAAAAATTCCTGCTATCATTTTTTAATTCTCAGAATTAAAAAATTAATCAATAAATTTGTAAATTTCCAAACTCATATGACTAATAATTAATTTTAATATTAACAAGAATTTATTTTACGTACAATAGATATTTTAAATTAATGATTATTTACTGTATTTTTCATTATCTACTTCAGGGGTTTCTCTCTTTTAATTAATTTAATTTTAAGTTCCAAAATAATATTTGTTCAATGGTTATTTATACATAAAAAATAGACATTTTTAATTAAAAATTAAAAATTTTTTAATGGAACAGAATTAACATTGTGATTTTTGAAGTTTTAAAGATTTAATTTTTTTATTTATAGTGGGTCATTTCAAATGAACAGTCAAATTGTTATTTTTTTCTAGTTGAAACATTTAAATTTTGGGTTAAAAATGAAAATTCGTTTTTTTTTTAATGTTGTAAATTAACATTTTTTGTTGAAAATGTATCCTCTCCAGTTGAAAATTCAACTATGAAAAAACTATGCTGAAAATTCGTTCAGTTTGGTAAAAAAAATAATCTTCTTTGTTAAAAATTAATCTTTTTTGTTTAAATCAGTAGTTTGTTTAACATTTTCTTCTTTATTTATTGAAAATGTTTTCTTATTTGAAAATTCAACTCATGTTGAAGAATCGTCTTTTTTGGATTAAAATTGAACTGTGTTGTTAAAAAATATTTTTTATTGGTTTACAGTTGAAATAATATTTTTTAAATTCTTTTTTATTGGTTTTAAATACGTTTTTTTTGTTTAAAGTTCGTTTTTATTGGTTAAAAATTCGTATTTTTTTGTTAGAAAACTAATCTTCTTAGTTGAAAATTCAACTATTTTAGTTAAAGATTTATCATTTAAGTTGAAAATTCATATTTTTTTGTTTAAAATTCTAGTTCAACATACAACATTTTTATTGAAAATTGATCACTTTTTTTGGTAAAAATTAATCTGCTTCGTAGAAATTCTATCTCTTTTGTTGAAAATCCAATTCTTGTAGTTAAAAATTCGTCACTTTTTTTCTTTGGATGCAAATTAATTTTTTTACTGAAAATTTAACTGTTCCTGATAAAACTTTAACTATTTTGTTGAATATTTGTTTCTTTTTTATTTGTTAAACATTTTTTTTTAACTGAAAATGTATCTATTTCAATTAAATATTCCATGATTTTATTTAAAAATTGATTTTAGTTGAAAATTCATCTCTTTGGTTAAAAACAAAACTGTAAACTCTTTTGTTTAAAATTCATGCTTTAGATTTAAAATTCATCTTTTCCCGTTGAAATTTCTCATTTTAGCTGCATTTTTTTATGCTAAATTAACTTTTTTAAACTGAAAAATAAAAATTTCTATTTTTCTTTGAAAAATCATATTTTTTAAGTTCAAAATTCGACTTATTTCGTTCAAAGTTGATTTTTTTTTAAATTGAAAATTGATCTATTTTGTTCAAAATTCATATATTTTGTGGAGAATGCAATATTTTTACATGATAAGTTAAGATTTTGAAACGGTTTTAATTGAATTTAATCAATATTTCTACATTAATTTTACCTAAAGGTACACTGAATTTTAATTATAGGAAGATAAAATAAAATTTTTGTTGAATTATTGTTCAAATTCATGAACTTTCGAGACAAATTCAAGAAATTATTAATTGTGTTTTCATTATTGTTCAATAATTTAATTAATCGATGGTGCTAATATATTTAAGAATATCTTGAAACCTAATTTATCTTTGTAAAAAATGCGAAATTTTGTAATGGCTTTAAAATATGAAAAAATTCTACCTGAAGAAAAATTTAGGTATTTGGAGAAAATTTGAAATTGTCAGGGAATTTTTTCCCCGTATTTGAGTAGACATCCTGGATCAACTTTTAGACAATCATCCGTGCATTGTTGCTAGTTCTTCAAATATTAAATGAAGTGCATTTACTCTTAATCCTCGATTTTGAAATTGCAGTTCTTGACGTGTTTCGGGGCTGCAGCTGGGGGTGCTGGCGCTCTAATTTACGCCTTAGAAAATTCGTTACATGCAGAAGATTCTGTAGCTCACCCACCTAATTACCCCTGGAGTTTTAATGGAATTCTCCACTCCCTAGACCATGCAAGGTAAACAAATTTCAGCTTTGGATTTAACAATTTCGAGATTTTAACGTGAAAAATTATGTTTAACTTAAAGACAAAAACTTCATGATAATATATTCGTGATTAAGGGCTTTTATGAAATTTAAAATATTTTTACAGACTACAATATTCACATAAAGCGAAATATTTAAAAGAAAACAAATTGAAACTGAGTAAAAATTGAGTAATTTCAAACAAATTTGGATTTTTACAGATTTCAGATAAATGATTTAGAAGCCTTTTAAGAATTGTAAAAAGTTTTAAAAGAATGAAAACATTATCTTAAGATTCACAGGAAAATTGAAAATGATTTTTCATTTTGAAAAATTATTTTAAGAGAATATTGAAAATGGGCTTCAAAGATTTACAAAATTGAGAGAAAAAAGAATGTGGAATATTTATTTATTTCGATTTTTGTCCATTCTTGCAAAGCTTCTACATTTTTGCTTGAAATTTGCAAAAAAAAAGTACATTTTCATTTAACTTTTACTATGGATTTTAAATCTTTACAAATTTTAAGGAAATTTTCTAAAATTTTCAGGATTTTGTAAAAATTCAACTCATTTTTAAAGATATTTGGAAGTTTTGAAAAAATTTGAAAAATTATTTTAAATCTGAAACAACTTTTAGATTTCTGATGATTTTTGAATAAAGTTTTGCAGCTTTTAAAGGATCTTTAAACTATTTAAGATAAAATTAATTTAACTTCTGATTTAAGAAGTTTTCTGTTAAAAAAACAAATTCAATTTTTCAATATTCTGATTATTGAAAATTACCAATTTTTTGGATAAAAGACTTTTAAACAACAATTTTAAAAGTTCAAAATTCAAGAGTTCCGGGAACGCCCGGGAGAATGGAACCCTAAACAAGGATAATATCCCACTTTGAAAATATAATAATATTTTTTCAGTATGCGACGAGGGTGGGAGGTTTACAAAAACGTATGTTCAGCATGCCACAGTTTAAAATACGTTGCCTACCGGCATTTAGTCGGTGTTACTCACACCGAGGAGGAGGCTAAAGCTCTTGCAGAAGAAGTCCAGGTTTGTTGATTTTATCATTTGTATGGTGTTTTTATTCAAGAAATGAATTTATTAATTTTATTTATATATTTATAATATTATTTTTAATTTAAAGAATTTTAAAGTTCAGTCTTGAAGATTTACACAGTTAAGAATTAAATATAAATAAATGAATAAATAATTTTTGTAATGTATTAAAAGATAAACAATAATTTATTTGATAAAACGATTATAAATTCGTTCAAAGTTTAAGAATTTCCAGATTTGTTGAAAGAGTATATTGAAGCCAAATATTTAAAAGTAAACAATTTTAATTTTAATTGTTTAGCATAGAAAGCTTCTTATTGTTCTAATTAAAAAATGTTTAATCTGTGAGCGAAATTTTTGGATTTTAATGTAGAAAAAATAACTGAACACTCATTGTTTGTAGAAAAAAAACTTGAATAATTTTGAGAGATATTTAGAAATTTTGAAAAGATTCAAAAATTAATTTAAATCTTGAAATTATGTCAATTAATTTAAACGAAGTGTGTGGAAATTTTGTTCAGAACTTCTAAAAATATTTTAAAATGGATAGAATTTTTCTTTAAATTTTTTGAAAATGCATCCTGCAGATTAAAAAAAAAATCCTTAAAATCTTCCAGGGTCTTTTTGGACAATTTTGGAAATCTCTTAAAATCTATTTAAATATTCTGTTAAAATAATTGTTCAAAATGAAAACTCATTTTCAATTTTCCTAGGGAAATTAAGAAAATATTTTTATTCGGTACGAATAGTCGAATTGTTAAGTTAACAAAATTTTTATTTTTTAATGTTTCGAGCCTAAAATAACTTAATGATATAATTTTTAAAATGTTTAAGCTTTTGAAACTTTGAAACTTATTGAATTTTAAAAGTTAAAAATTCAAATTTTCCACTTTGAATGCTTTAATTGTTATTTATTTTTTACTACTTTAAATTAAAAAAATGTTTAGATTAGAGTTCGATTTTAAAAATTTTATTTACCGGAAAAAATGTTTGCGAACCGGGAAAAAATCAGGAATTTTTTTCTTTGATTAGAACGGTCACCCTGTTGAAAATTTAATTATTTTGTTGAAAATTTGTCTTTTATGGTTGAACACGACTGTTTTTTATTTAAAATAAAGTTTTTTATGTTAAAATGTCAAGTATTTTATTTTTTGTCGAGAATTCTTCTTTTTTTAATTGAACATTTAAGTATTGTTTAAAAAAATTCGTCTTTTTGGCTAGAAAATTTAACTATTTGATTGAAAATTCGACTATTTTGGGTGAATTTTAAATATAAGATTCTATGATAAAAATATCTTTGAATTATTATTCAAATTCGTGAAAATACATTATTTATAATAAATTCATGATCAGGGAATTTGTTTCTAGGATTTAAGTAGACACTCTGATTCGTATTTTTTTCTTTGAAATATTAAATATTATCAGTTTCGTTGATAATTGATTTTTTTTGAAGATTCAACTATTTAGTTGAAAATTCGTTTCTTTTTGTTTGAATTTATATATTTTCGATTTAAAATTAAAATAATTTTTGTTGAAATATCAACTATTATAATTTTTACTGAGAATTAATCTTTTTTATTTATTAAAAATTCATATTTTTTATAGAAAATTCATCTTTCTTAGTTGAAAATGTACTTTTTTTAAATGAAAATTCAACTCTTTTCTAACAAAAAAATCGTCTCCCGAGCTTAAAAGTTCAACTATTTGGTTGAAAGTTCATCATTCGTGATTTAATAATTGATTTAATATGATATCTACTTTAATTTTATTTAAAAGAATTTATTCCCCTATTTTCGTAAAAAAATACCCTATATTTTCTCTGTTTTTAGATTATTTTACGCTGTGAAGTCTTTTGATATTTATTTCTTTGTGAATTTAAACCTTTTATTTTATTTGCCGGGACATGACAGTGAATTTATTTTTTGACTGGGAATTTTACAAATTTATAGGGAAAAAAATCTCTCCAACTGTGATTTTAGCCGTTTTTTAATTAATTAATTGAATTGTTATCTTTTTCAATTTATGATATCTTCAGTTGAATTTTAATTTTTAAGTGTACATTTTAATTTAAAGAATTTTAAAATACATTTTTAAAGACTAATTAAAAATTAGAAGCTTTTAAAATCGAAGATTTTAGATAAAAAAAACATTTTTTAGTTAATCAATTGTGAATATAAATTAATAATGATTTTTAAAATTGATCTGTTTTTTAATATTTAAAAAGTGAATAATAATTAATTTTACCAGAATATTCGGAATCAGTTTGCAATTTTAGAATTTCCATTTTCTAACATTAAAAATTATGTAAACTATTTTTAGTCTGATTAAAACTTTATGGATATCATCAATTTTTAAATCACTTCAAAATAATATATTCATAATTAAAAGCTTTTATTTAATTTGACATATTATTTTAGTCTAAAATATTCAT
>JAWWLR010000148.1:8028561-8042445 GCA_035041075.1 Acraspis erinacei | reverse complement strand
GTTGAAGACTAACATTAATTTTTTTAATATTTTATAATTTTTTTGAATTCATGAATTCAATATTTGTAAAGAGGGTTGAAACTGAACTATTTCTTTGAGAATTCATTGTTTTGGTTGAAAATTCAACTATTTCAATTAAAGATTTACCTATTACATTTATTTAATTTGTCTTATTGTAGGTAGAAAAAAATATTTTTGAATGAAAATTTAACTATTTGGTTAAAAATTCATCTATCTTATAGAAGTTTTTTTATGGGATAATAATTTTTGTTAACTGATTATTTAACTACTTCTTTTTCGGTTGAAAATTAAAATTTTTAGTTGAAAATTTATGTTGTAGGTTCAAATTTTACTTTTTTACTTAAAAATTAATTTTGTTTTTCGAAAATGTATCTTTTTGTGTGAAAATCCATTTTTTGGTTGAATATTTAACTAATTTTTAAGAAATTTGTTTTTTGCATAAAAATTAATTTTCTAACTGAAAATTTAACTATTTGGTTGGTTTTATTTTTTGAATTGCAGATTGATTATTTTGGTTGAAAATTAATGTATTTAACTGATAATGTAACTATGCAGTTTTAAATTAAAAATGCATATTTTCCAGTTAAAAATTCAATAATTGAGGTGAAATGTCAAGTACTTGATTAAAAATTCAACTTTTTTGCTAGAAAATCAATCTTCTTGGCAGAAAATTCACCGCTTTGATTGAAAATTTATTTCCCGGTTGGAAAAAGTGCGATTTTGTGAAAAAAAATCATTCCTTGTTGTTGAAAAATATTCCTTTTAAACTGAAATTTCAACAGTACTATTTTCGGTTAATGATTTACCTTTTAAAGTTGAAAATTCACCCGTTTAATTTTAATTAATCAATTTATTTAACATTAATAAACTTATTGTTAATTAATCTTCTTTCCTGAAAATTCATTTTTTTGTTGTTGAAAATTTATGCTATTGGCAGAAATTTTATTTCATTATTGAAAAATTAATCTTTTAGTGTAAACATGTTTTTCTTTAGTTGCAAATTTAACTAGTTTGTTAAAAATTAGTTTTTTTTGTCGCAAATTAATTTTTAACTGAAAATTTAACTTTTTAATTACATTTCTTTTTTGCAGATTGATCATTATAGTTAAAAATTAATGTATGGAACTGTTAATATAAGAATTCAATTGTTGGTTAAAAATTTATAAACCCTTATGGTTGCAAATTTACCTGTTTGATTTAAAATTTATTTTATTGTTTGAATATTGTACTTTTTTGTTAAAAATTAGTTTTTTTTTTGTGGAAAAATAATTTTTCGGCTGAAACTTTAACTATGCTACTTTTCGTTGGAACTATTTAGTTAAAGATTTATTTTTTTGGTTTTAAATTTATAATTTTAGTGGAAAATTAATTTTTTGTTGAGTAAAGATTCAAATATGTCATAGAAAATTCTACTTTTATAGTTGACAATTAATCTTTTTGATTGAAAGTGGATTTCCTTGGTTGAAAATTCGTCTTTTTTGGTATAAAATTAATTTTCTTAGTTGAAAATGTTTGTTTTTAGTTGACAGTTCAACTATTTAGTTAAAATTTTATTTTTTGGTTGAAAATGTATCACTTAAATTGAAAATTCATATATTTAAAACAAAAATGGAGTAGGTAAATCTTAAGTTAAAAAAAATTAGTTTCATTAAAAAAAGAAAAGAAACGTTCGACAAAATGGTTAAAGTTTCAACCAAAAAATATCAATCAGCCAAAAAAATTAATTTTTTACTTAAGACAGTCGAAAGGAATACATTTTCGGAACAACTGAAAAAGTCCGATAAATAAAATTTCTGACACTGAAAACAATTGGAAAAAAACAAAAAAACAAACAAAATTGGAAAATTCCCGGCAGAATATTGCCGGATTATAAAAGATCCGAACAGAAAATTTCCGAATTTAAATAACAAAACATTTTTATTTAATAAATATTATTTATTTATTAAATATACAAGATTTACATAAAAAAAGAGATTTATCCCTAAAAATTTTCCGAAGCTAATAACATTTTCTAAACAAATTTTGCAGGAGTCAATTCAACACTGATTTTTCTCGAAGTTTCTTCAATTTTTTTTTTTTAATGAACAATTCGATTCTTCAGAACATATTTTGTATTTTTTTAAATACTATACACATTTTCAAAGAAAAATTTTCATTAAGAAATTTCTTTTTCAACTATTGCTCTCTTCTTTGATAAACAAAGTTTATTTTTTATATTTAATAAATAAATAATATTGAACAAAAAACAATTTTTGTAGTTGTTTAAATTCGGGGATTGCATAGTTCGGGTATTTTCTAAATTTCAATTTTTATATTTGGCCAGTTTTATACTTTCGGGAATTTTATTTTTCAGAATTTTTCATTCATCCTCATTTTTTATCAGAAATATTCATTTTAAAGGCTGCTTCATATTTTTACACACCTTACAATTATGATTATATGTTGTAAAAATTGATTTTTCCTATTTCATAATTTCAAATCAGCGCGCTAAGTGTAACCAGTCCGGTAGCTGACGTGACGCATGCGTAGTACAGAATGTTCGAAGGCCGGTCCCGGGTGTTACCGGTTTTTCAGAAAGTCGAGAGAAACGTCTTTTACGTTTATAACAATTTTTAATTTACGGTTGATTGAATTTTTTTCTAATTAAACGTTTAAAAGTTTAAGTGAACTTGTTTTTTCTGTATTTGCGATTGGCGGTTAAGTCGGATAGTGTACTCGGTTTGTGATGATTTTTTGTTTGTAGAATTTTAACCGCAATGGAATATTTTTTTGATTTAATTATTCAACGTGGGTGGAGAGCTGATGAAAGGTGATGATGAGAAAATTTAGGCGATTCCAACATTGCTAAAAATAGATCCAACAGGTATGTAAATATAGATAAATATAGGATATATATTTTCGTACCCATTTTGAGGTTATTTTTCAAATAGGAGGCTGTTTCCGCGCGCGTGGGCGAGTGTCTTTTTTTGGTCATTTTATTGCCATTCAATTCCAATTTCCAAGAATCTCGAGGAATAATCGATTTTTTATCACAAAAGTAATGGCAACATTTTCACTCTCAAAAGATTAAAAAAATTTAACACTTCATTTTATATTTCGTATTTTTTTGGTCTATTTATAATAATTATCTTCGAATTCACTCATTTTGGAAGTTTCCCATCCTAGAGCATATCATTTAAATTAGTGATTTTTTTAGTAAAGATTTAACTATTCAATTTTTAGTTAAAAATTAATATTTTTAGTTGAAAATTAAAATTTGTATTGGAAATTGGTATTTTTCGGTAGAAAAATTATTTTTTTTTTTATTAAAAAGTAATTTCTTTGGTTGAAAATTTAACTATTTAAACATTATTTATTTCGCTGAAGAATAAACTTTTCCATTTTTTATTGAAAATTTAACTTTTTTAATTGAGGTTTTAAAATTGAGGTTTCAAAATTAATCGTTTGGGGTAAAAATTCACTTAATTGGTTTGAAAATTTAACTAGTTTGTTAAAAATTATTTCGTTTTTTTTTTGGTTGAAAATTAACTTTATAACTGAAAATTTAACTATTCCATTTTTTTGAAAATTCATGTATTTTCTTGAAATTTTTCTTTTTTTGAAAGATAATTAATCTTCTTGGTATCAAAATTTATTTATTTTGTTAAAAATGTAACTATTTTCGAGAAACATTTATTTTTTGGTTACAGTTTGATCATTTTAGTTAAAAATTACTTTATTCCATTAAAAATGTGACTGCAATTTTTGGTCGAAATGTTATCTTTTTTAGTTAAAAATTCAATAATTTGGTCTAAATATCAAATATTTTATCAAACATGCTACCTTTTTGTTAGAAAATAAATCTTCCTGGTTGAAAATTCATATTTTTTTTGTTTCAAATTTATTTATTCGGTTAAAAATTAACTAATATTTTTTCCAACTCTGTATTTTGTTGAAATTAAAAAAAAAATTTAACTGAAAATTTAGGTATGCCATTTTTGGTTCAAGATTAATATTTTTTAATTACAAATTTTAATGTTTAGTTGACAATTCAGCAGTTTGGTTGAAAATTTATTTCGTTCATTTGGTTGGTTGATAATTTAAATAGTTTCTTAAAAATTAATTTTTTGGTTGAAAATTGATCTTTTTTATTTCCAAATTTATGTATTTTTATTGGTTGATAATTCCTCAATTTAAAAAAAATTTATTTGCTTCTTGGTTAAAACAAAAATATTTTAAATAAAAATTTATGCAATTTTTTCAGTTTTTAATTTAGCTCGAATTCGTTTCAATTTTCAACGTTCGGAAGTAGAGATTTTTTTTTATTTTCAGTGCTTCCTATTTAAAATTACACTTTATTCAAACTTCTCTTTAGAATAATTCAATTTTAAAGGTTTATAAATAACTATATTTCTATTTTGAGTGGTGAAAATTTTGGCGCATTTAATTATTTTTTATTTTAGAAAAATTGATCTAATCAATTTTATTGATAAATAATAATTGTTCTATTTAATAACAATTTAAAATTCCAGAATTTCAAAGACTGACTTTGAAACATTCGATGCATTTTTCAATTTCAAATTGTCAAATTTTAATCGCTTCGAATTGAAAATTATTGAAATTTTGAAGTATTCCAGTTTTAACGCTTTTAATGAGAAATAATACATTTTAAATTTCATAGAATTTTAAATTATTCATTTCTCAAAATTCTGATTTTAAAATATTACATTTTTAACGCTTTTAAATTGTAATATTTTTGAAATTTTTATAATAAATCATTTAATTTCGAGATTCTTCAATTCAAAACATAATTGTAAATTTTAAAAACTTCGATCAATACAATTTCAACTTCTTGTTAATGACATTTATTCCATTCGAAATCTTGTCTTTTTTTCAAATTTCAAACGCTTCAAAATCAAAAGGATTCATTATTAATTCTTTCAAACAATTTTCGAATCTAGTATTTAAAAATTTGTTTAATCGATTTTTAAATTATTTATACTTTTATTGTTAGGAAAAAGTACTTAATTTTGTAATAAAATTTTTACTTGAAAGATGTTTTAAGTTCCGATTAATACCTTATTTTATATTCCTTGTTTCTTATTTATTGAACTAATCATTATTATTACTACTATATTTATCTAATCATTATTTATTTATAACGATTTTATAACTTTTTTCCATTTTTAAATATTCTTTGAATATTAAAAGAATTAATAGATTACATTAGTAACGCAACTATATTCCAGCGCAAATGTTTCTGCTCGTTTTAATGAAATCGCTATATGAAAATTATTGATAAATTGTTAAAATTAGCGCTGAAATCATCAAGCGACCTTGAAAAAATTTCTAGAGCAATAGTTGCAATTACTAATTAAATTCCGAGGCTATGGGAACCTTATGGAAATCAGTGAACTGTATCAAAAAATGAAGAAATTACCGTAAATTATGATTGGGTATTAACATATTTTTATAATCTTATAGTATAATATAATTGTTACATTATAGTTTGTTGTCATGGTTGTTGTCAACTGGCAATCGCAGTGGCATAGTGAATGATTTTTACAACGGGAGACTAGATCCCCCACTTTTTCCCGTCCTCTTTTGCAATGACGAATCAAAATTTATCCAGGCCCTAACGTAAAATTTACAAATAAAAAATTAGTATTTTGGGTGCTAAAAATTGCCTGAAGCAATAACATTAATTTATGAGTTTTACCATTTTTAGTGTATCGTATTTTTTATTTATTTATAATTTTTTTTTAATTGAATTGAATTTTAATTGAATGAGTAAATATTTTACTTTCTTAGTCTAACTATTTCATACATCATAAAAAATTTCTGAAGAATGCAATAAAAAGAAGTAAAGATCATCGGAACATCAATAATTATATTTGCCAGAAAACAAAGAGACGCACGATTTTTGTTTATTTCATACAATTTTTAAATTAAAATATAAAATTCATAATAATAAAAAAATTTTGTATTTCATAGTATATTTTATCTAAAATTATAGCGAAGAAAGGTAAGCGCATTTTATTGATAATTGGTGAAAACTGGTATCTTAACTTCAGTATTAATAAATAATATTTTTTTGCAAATAGACAATCAATCCCTTACATTGTTGTTCAAAAATATCAATTTCCTACGAAAAATAGTAATATAACTTAACAGAAAATTGTTTAAGATTGTAAAAATCTTCTTTTAGACCTAATGTTTTTGTTTGAAATAAACAATTTCCGGTGAAAATTGTTAGCATAACCTAAAATTGTTCAAAAATTGTAAATAATATTTTAAATCTTTGAAAACTTTAACGTTGAAAACGTTCTTTGAAATTCAATGATTTTATATTAAAGAATCCCATGGAGGTTTAAAATAAAAATCTCCATTTTCGGTCTAAAGCAATAACATAAAATAACAAAAAAATTGTTCCAAATTATAAATATTCTTTGAAAATTAATATTTTTGTTTTGAACAATTATTATTTAACAATAAAATTGATTAGATCAATTTTTCTAAAATAAAGAATAATTAAATATGCCAACATTTCCAGCAGTCAAAATAGAAATGTTGTTATTTATAAACCTTTAAAATTGAGATATTCTAAAGAAAAGTTTGAATAAAGTGTAATTTTAAATAGGAAACATTAAAAATAAAAAATTAAATCTCTTCTACGGAACGTTGAAAATTCAACGAATTCGAGCTTCATTTAAAACTGAAAAAATTGCATAGATAAATTTTCATTTTAAACAATTTTTGTTTTAACCATGAAAAAGCAGATAAATTTTTAACAAAATTGTAGAATTTTTAACCCAAAAAAATACAAAAATTTGGAACTAAAAGAGATCAATTGTTTAACTAAAAGTGGAACAGTAAAATTTTCAGTTAAACTATTAATTTTCAACCAAAAAACTAATCTTAACGAAATTATTTGAAGAAACTATTTAAATTATCAACCAACAAAATGAATTTTTAATAAATAATATTAATTTTTAAAACAAAGAAATCAAGATTCAACCAACGAAATAAATGTTCAACCAAACTGTTGAATTTTCAATTAAACATTAAAATTTGTCATTAAAAAATAATAATCTTCAACCAAAAATGGTATACCTAAATTTTCAGTTACAATTTTTTTTTTGATTTCAACAAAATATATAGTAAAATTATTAACCGAAGAAATAAATTTGAAAAAAAATGAATTTTCAACCAGAAAGATTTATTTTCTAACAAAAAGGTAGAATGTTTGATAAAAAAATGTGATATTTAGACCAAATTATTGAATTTTTAACTAAAAAAGATAACATTTCGACCAAAAATTGCAGTTACATTTTTAATGGAATAAAATAATTTTTAACTAAAATTATCAAACGGTAACGAAAAAATAAATGTTTCACGAAGATATTTACATTTTTGACAAAAGAAATAAATTTTTTAGGAAGAAGATTAAATTTCTTTCAAAAAAGAAAAATTTCAACAAAATACATGAATTTTAAATATCCATTTTCAGTGTACAACGCTAAAATAACCTAAAATTAATAAATATTTGGAATCATTTTTTAAATATAATTTTTTATATTTAAAAAACCAATTTCCGACAAAAAGCGCTAACATATCCAAAATTTAACAAAAAATCGAAATCTCTTTCAAACTATGCTGATTTTTGTTTGAAAATACCAATTTTTTAGATTTAAAAATAATTAAAAACTAGAAAAGATTTTTAAAAATTTAAACCAGAATTTAGATTTTTTAGAGAATGTTTAAAAATATGTTAAAACATTATTTATATATAAATGAAAATAGAACAAGTTTTAATTTAAAACAACTTATAATAAAATTGTTTATTTTAAAAGTATTCCTGAAATCTGTGAACTGTTCAATTTATAAAAGTTTGAAATTAAAAATTCTGCTGTTTAATGGCATTTAATTAAAAATTGTGTAATTTAAAAATTGTTGAAAGTTTTCATTTCATACGTATGAATTAATAAGCTTAGGAATAATAAGTTTAGTTTTGATTAATTCAAATGAAAAAAGTATTAGCTTCGAGGGAATGTGGCAGTATGTCATGTAACTAATCACTTTATTAGAAAAATGAATTTTTTGTCCTGAAATTTTGGGAAAAGGGTAATGTTTCAAAATATATAGTATGATATATATAATATATAGTTTTTCTGGCCCATTGGAATTTCCATTTTATTTAAATAATGGAATTTGAATAAGTCTATTTTAGCTAGGGCTCTAAAGCCCTCATGTCAGTTACATTCCAAATTTAAAATCTTAAAAATTGCATTATTTAAACAAAATAAAAACTTAGATGACCCAAATAGACGTGCCCTTATATGTTTTGATCCTTTCCCAAAAATTTCAAAACAATATTGAAATTTTTCAAATTAAAAAGCCGCCGAATATAAACCATTTCACTAATCGCGTGGCACTTAAGGCACACGTGTCCTTAAGAGTCCTTCGGTCCATTTTTGCCCTAATTTTCTAATATGTTCATAAAAACTAATTTTTTTCTATATAAGTGTATTTGAAAAATAGTTTTTATTCTTTAACAAGTATTTAATGACATAATAAAATGATATCAGTTGTAATTAATTAAAAAGATATTACAGAAATAAAGTTTTGTTCCATGCATTTTGGTCCATTGTTTTCCCTTCAGTTTTAACGAAGTGAAGTTAGCTGATGGTTAAAGTGAAAATACCTGATGACAATGAACATTTTTGCAAAGCAGGAAAAAACGGAGAAATGGCCCGAAATTTGTTTCCCTGGTTAAAACAGTCACCCTATTATTTCCAAAATTCCATTTGACAATCTGCTTACGGTTTTTTACTTGTAACTCATCTCAATAAGCTTCTAAAATAGAAAATCGAGTTACGTCCCTGTTGATGGGAACTGGATGTTATAGGGTGGGGTTTGCGGGGTAAAGGGATGGTTGGTAAATGGCGTCGAGTTTAAGGTAGTGGGGAGGTCGGCAGTATCGTGCCGGCTGCGCAAGAGCAGCCTGCGAGGCAGATTTTTCAATAATGAACAACCCGTGGTAACTGTCAGTTCGGTGCTCGCTGCATTTCGTTGACTCTCGCGCGACCCGGTGTGTTCGGATGTGCGTTGAAATGTGCTTCAGTTAATACCAAAAAAGGCCCACAGCAAGGATTATTATCCCTACATAGGAAAACCAGAAACAGATTCTTCTAAATCAGGTATGGGAGGAGAAATTTTTTGGATTTTTCACCTATCCGGGCATCGAACTTGCGCATGCCACCTATGCCACCCGGTTAATACACCCACCAACTTTGCGTCATAATAAACAAACGAACGCCATTGACCTTTGCGATCATTGCCTCCCGTTTTTTAAATCCGCCCTTAGGTCCTTGCACCCAACATCCAGTCGAACAGGATCGATCGCCCCTTTCTTGTTTTTCATCCTCATGCGAGTTTTCCAAATTTTCTGAGCAGTTCCTCATGAGTGGACTTGTTGCGAAGTCACCCCGCGAAGTGGTGCTAGGAAGAGTCAACAAAACCCAGATAGAAACTTCAAACACTTTTGGAAACAAGTGCGCACACTCGTTGACTTGTTTCCATCTCATTAGAGAATTCCCTTTCGTTAGGAATAACTTAGAGGAGTTTAATGACATCAAGCCCAATTAGAGACCCCACGGATATTCTTTGGACCAGATTGATGCGTGGGATGTCAGGATGTACATTAAAGATTATCTGATTGTTATTAGCTATTATCTTTGATCAGTCTTATTATCCATAAGGTGCCTTGGATCATCGTCTGATGGAAGAGGCTGAAGGTCTTCTTGTTTGCAAAGATCTTCTTCTGTGAAGAATCAATCAGGAGATATTGATTCTTATCATGATTGTTGCGGAAAGAACAATGGTATTCGTCATTGTTCTAGGATAGTAAAGACACACATTGATTGATTTTCTGCACAGCAAAACAAAAATCAAAATCTGAAATTAGATATGTTCTGTTTGACAGATCTAGGTCCTTTAACAAATCTCAATCCCTTTTCTTTGGAATTTAAAATTATTCTGATAGATCACATCATAATAGATTATCTAATACTTTTTGTATTCTAAAAAAGTATAAGAAACTTAGGTTTGTTGTTTACGGATGATTTCCTTTAACATAAAGAAAACTAGTGTTCTAATAGGATATTCCTAATCATAGTTGCTTGTAGAATATTAATTATTATCCATTAGGTATCTTAAATCTTATTATAAAAGAGGTTGATATTCTTATTTTTAAGAATCTTTGTCTGATAGGAATCAGACCCGAGATGTCAATTATTGTCAAGTTTATTTCGAAAAGAACAATCGTATTTGTTGTCATTGTTCTAGGATAGTAAGGACTACATTGATTTTCTTCAAAGCTAAGCGAAAATCGAAAAGTAAATGTTCTCTTAAACAAATCTAGGTAATTTATATGCAGTATTAAATTTCAATTAATTAATAACATAAAGATCATCTATGACTTTTTTATTCTAAAGAAGTAAAAACTTGTATTTGTTGTTTTTTCGTGAATTTCCTTAACGTCTAGAAACCTAGTGTTCTAATAGAACATTCCTCATCATAGATTCTTGCGAAATATTATTATCCATTAGGTTTCTTAGATCGTCTAATGAAAAAGCTTGACATTCTTTTTTTAAGGATCTACTTCTGCTAGGAATCAATTAGAAGTTGTTGTTTCTTACCAAGTTTATTTCGGAAAGAACAATAGTATTTTTCATTTTTCTAGGATAGTAAGGACGTATATTGATGATTTATTTTCTGCAAAAATCAAAATTCGAAAGTAGACGTTTTGTTAAACAGTTTCCACATAATTTATTTGTCTACAGAATTAAATTTTAATTCCTTTCTGGAATTCCCACAGCCCACTGCATAGAGCATTTCACATGATAATTATGTTAGATATTAAATCTTTTTTGCCTACATGGTCTCTGTTATCAATATTTAAATATTGATATTATTCTTATCTTATGGGAAAAATATCCCTCTCTAGCTCCGTTGGGATCAAGAACCAACATCAGATATTTTATCATAGATGATCTATTACTTGTTTGTATTAAAAAAAAGTAAAAAATTGGATTTGTTATTTATAGGCAAATATTATTTATCAGGTATCTTAGATAATCTAACGAAAGAGACTGACATTCTTATTTTTAAAGATCTTCTTCTATATTTTTCATTTTTATTATTGTTAAGATGATAAGGACACACACAATGAGGATTGATTTTATGCTAAGAAAGATTTGGTGAAGTAGACTTTGTTTATAGATATTTTTATTTGTAACCTGAAAGTGACAAATTTAAATTGAGTCTAGTATCAGACAATGGCCTCTATTGTTCATCATTCGTTGGTTAGTTCACGTTTTTCACAAACCATTAGGGCAATTAGAGCCGTTCCTTTAAAAAATCATGAGGAAATTTTCTTGTAGTTTCTTTATTGCACAAAATAAAAAATGAGCACAAAAAAGGCTATAAAATTAAGATAGATGTTACGTCCACCATTCCTATCCATCTCATACCTTCAGATCTTGATAGTACGTAGCCTTCATCAACAACACCTCAAGAGGGTAATTCCTTTAATAAGCATTTCATGCATATTTAAACCTTGCTGGCGATCAGACTTAGAGCTATTTACGGGTTGCTATATGCGCTTTCAAAAAGGAAGATACTAAAATAAAATAAGAAGAAGATACAATAAAAAGGAAAAAATGAAACTTGAGACGTTCTGCTAAATAAGGATGGTTGGTAATTGTGCTTGCGCACCTTCGGGTCAAAGAGAGAGTGCTAGCTAGTGTTCCGAAACAAAGCGTCCTTTCGCTTACTGGATGTTCTCTCTTATGCCTCTTGTTATATTACAGTTTGTTTATGAAACGAGCATCTATGCGCTGGCCGCTGGTGTTCGAGCAATTACGTCCGCAATCTATGATAGTGCATAGTATCACTATCAACCCCTCAATTGTATCTTATCTCTCGTTCACTTTCGCGATTCCCCGTTTGAAAGACAAAAAGAACCTGCAATTAACCAATGGGTCGAGTGCCTCCGGCAATAATGAGCAAAGTGAAATACCACCTTTGAGATATTTAATTAAGATCGGAAGAGAGCACTCTGGAAATTATAGTGTAGACTGTAGTAGACTGTAGTGGTAGTTAAACGCCATTGAAGTATAATTCTAGATCTTCCTTTAGGTATTTTATAAAAACTGGATGTCCTGTAATGACCTATAAGAAAAACTGGTATTCTATGGGATGAACAGAATATCCTAACTGGGATATTCAATGGCAAAAACTGGACTGGATGTCCTTTAAAAAACGGATTTAATATTTC
Organism: Acraspis erinacei; assembly: GCA_035041075.1. Classification (NCBI taxonomy): domain Eukaryota; kingdom Metazoa; phylum Arthropoda; class Insecta; order Hymenoptera; family Cynipidae; genus Acraspis; species Acraspis erinacei. The sequence continues at coordinate 8,030,105 of JAWWLR010000148.1, read as the reverse complement.
CAAAGAAACTATCAAGAGTTTTGTTATGTTAGATCGATATTATTATTTTCCTTTGTGTGTGTTTCCATTCGTTTAATTTGATACTATTTTAATTAATCAAAAATAGTCCAAAACGTGTTAGGGGTTGTCCACAAAATACGCAAGGTGTTTTTCTGAAACTGTCATACCAAATCCATGAAGGATAGATTTGTTTTGCAACATAAAAATTCTGTTAATTAAATAAACGTGAAACCTTCATGAAATTAGTTTTAGAAGATAAAATGACATATTTTACGTAGTTAACATAAAAAAATGTGCAGTGGGAATTTAACTTTATTTGCGAAGCAAAATTTCTAGTTTTCATCCTTTATGGTTGAAAATTCTACTATTGTAGTAGAAAATTCAATTGTTTAATAAAAAAAATGTCTTATAAATTCATATTTTCTCTTGAAAAATTCGATTGTATTGTAGAAAATTTGTTTATTTTGCTTGAAAATTCGACGTTTTGAAGGAAACTTTCTTTAACCAACAAAATTAATTGTTAACCAAGAAGATTTAATGACGAATTTTTGACATAATGCATAAATAACAAAACAATTGAAGTTTGAACTAAAAAAGAAATTTTCAATTAAAGAAATGAAATTTTCGACTAAGAAGATAAATTTGAAAATTCAACTGTTTGGAGAAAATTGGACTTTTTGCCTGGAAATTTCGACATTTTTTTTATTTATTGACTGAAAAATCTTTCTTGGTTAAAATTTCAAATCTTCTATTGAAAATTCGTCTTTTTGTTTAAAAAGGTTTAACTATTTTGTCAGAAATACGTTTTTTTAATTAGTTCGTTTGAACGAAAATATAAAAAATCTAAATCTGATTGAAGATTGTATTTTTTGATAGAAGATACATCTGGTCTGGTAAAAAATAATCTTCTTGGTTAAATATCTAACTTTTTGGTTGAAAATTCAGTTTTTTATAGATTCATAATTTTAGATGGAAGTTTATTTCATTTCTTGAAAATCGAAAAGTTTGGCTGAAATTTTTTTGTTGTTGGTATCACAAATTTATCATTTTTAGTTCAAATTCATCCATTTTTATGAAAATTTATTTATTATGTTAAAAATTAATTTTCTCTTTGCTGAATATTCCTCATTTTAGTTCCAAAATCATTTTTTCGGTTGAACACTCATTTTTTTGGAAGATTCATAATTTTATATGAAAGTTTATTTCTTCGGTTAAAAATTGGTTTTAAACCGACTGAATTTTTGGTTGAAAATTGATCTTTTTTAGTTAAAAACTTAACTTTTTGATTAGAGGTTCATCATTTTATTTGAATTTTAATTTCTTTGGTTGAAAACATTTAACTGTTTTGTTGAAAACGCGTTTTTTGTTTTCGAAAATTAATTTTTTAACCCTAAAATTAAACTATTCTATTTTTGGTTGAAAATTTATCCTTTTTAGTTAATAATTTAACTCTCGGGTTGAATATTCAGATTTTTATTTAATTTGTCTCATCAGTATTAATTAATCTTTCTGGGTTTCTTTGGCTGAAAACTAATTTCTTTATA
>JAWWLR010000148.1:8016454-8028461 GCA_035041075.1 Acraspis erinacei | reverse complement strand
TTCGCTTCCCTTTTTGGTTTAAATGATTCTTTTTAGTTGAAAATTCATTTCTTTGTTTGAATACTTAACTATTTTATCGAAATTGCCTTTTTTTGTGTTGAAAATGAATTTTTTAACCTCAAATTTAAATATTCCATTTTTTGTTGAAAATTAAAAACGGAATTATTGGGTTAAAACCTCAGGTACTTTTTTTTTAATTTCATCTTTTTTGGTAGAAAAATATTTGTGGGTGATTCTGAACCAATCTATTCAGAATAATACATTATCCAAGTAGAATAAAAAGCAATCAAAAAATGCATACAATTCTGAAATTGCTAATATTTAAAACATTCCTTGTATAAAATTGTAATAAAAAAAGATTTTTTCGTGAAATGTACTTTTTCTCCCTCTTTTTTCCTTCGTTTGTATTTGTTCTAATGAGCCTTAAGGGGGGAAATCTTATTTTGCTTTGTGAAATTTTTCACTCTGATTTCGTTCCAAAAAATTATTCATTATAATATTACATTATAAAATATTTCACTTTGATTATAAAAACAAATATTCTTTGTGATTAAATGTTTATAATTTTAGAGTTTAAATTTTACCGCTTTAGTTAACAACTTAAATATTTTATTGAAAACTCGTTTTGTTTTTCGTTGAATATTAATTTTCTTACGGAAAATTTCACTATTCCATGTTTGATTTAAAGTTTATCTTTTTTAGTTTAAAATTCATATATTTTATTGAAAATTCAACTATTTCCTTAAAACTTAATTTTTAATGTTGAGAATTCATAATTTCAGTTAAAAATTAATTTTTATGGTTGTGAAACTATATCTATTTGGTTGAGAATTTGTTTGTTATTTTGCTGGCGAAAATATAGCTATTCCATTTTTGGTTGAAAAATGCTATGTTTTTTGTTGAAAGTTAATTTTAGGTATTTAGAAATAGGTAAAAGTTGATTTGCGTAGGTGAAGTGCTTTTGTTGGCATAAACGTCTATGCAGTAGATTTGGATCCGGTTGCTGTTAACGGGGCGTAACCGATCGCGAATTTATTGCTATATTGGTGCATTTCGAATTGGAATATATGTGCGTGGGACAGGTGTCTATGACAGCTTGCAAACTGGTTACATAGCTACTCGTGTAGGAAACGTTTCAACTTTATGATCACGAAACTTGTAGCGATGATCAGGAAATCTTTATAATTTGATAATTGATTGTGTATCACTGTCGAAGTCTATAAAAGTTCCAATCTAAACTATAATTAACTTGCCGTTTCTTTCAATCGTCTCCCGCAGCGATTACCATCTTGCAAATGGGCTATGCCCATTTGATCACGGTCTACCTGTTTTCATTACCCCCACTACTTAACTTACCCTCACGCAGCGGAGGTATTGTAAGACTGCTGCGGAGGTCCTTTGTACTTATCAGGAATAAAGTCTGAAACATGATAATTTTTTTATTTCGCAATTTATCATTTAGAAATATTGTCATCGTAAAGTTTTGATTTTTTTAAAGTGCTTTTGAACAAAACCTGGAAAAGACTTGAAAATTGGAAATCAAAATTCTGTAGCAATTCTCGCATGAGAAATTTCGTTAAAAGTTTCATTCAAAATTTAACCACTTTTTGCTGAAAAACACTTATTCTAATTTTCAACTTATTAAGGGAAGTAACGAATCTTTGGAATCGCCAAAACTACATAAATTTCGAAAATAATATATCTTAACTACTAATTGCAAAATAAAAAATTTGTTATGTTTCGTATTTTATTTCTCATTAGGTACAAAGGACCCCCTGCTGGGAAAGCTTGTCGGAAGCAGTTTCGCGATGCCTCAGCTGCTTGAGGCGAAGAAGGGTGGTGGGGGTGGAGCAAACAGGTAGATGGTGATCGGATGGGCATCGCCCCCTGAAAATACAGTTATTATACGTCTCATTACCAATTACCAACAATTTTTGTTGAATAATTAATTATTTTTGTTTAGACCGTTATATTTCTGATTCAGAATTCTTCTCTTTTAGTTAAAAGTTAGTAATATTGGTAGAAAATGTACTTACTTTCCTGAAAATTCGTTCTTATTGGTAAAAAAATTGACTTTTTTGTCAATGATTAATATTTTCAGGATTAAAATTCAATTGTTTTGAAGAAAAATCATCGTTTAGCTTGAAAATTTAACATTTTGGATGAAATTTGGTTTCCTTATCGAATTGACTAAAGAATCTTTACTGGTTGAAAATTAAACTATTTTATTTTTTTGTTTAAGGATTTATAATTTAAATAGAAATTTATCTCTTTATTCTAAAATAAAACTGTTTGGTTGAAAATTCAACTGCTTTGCAGAAAATTAATTTTTTGAAGTTTAAAAATTTAACATTTTAGATGAAATTTCGTTTCTTTGTTGACTGAAGAATCTTATCAGGGTCAAAATTAATTTTTTGGTTGAAAATATAACTATTCAATTTTTTATTCAAAATTCATTATATTGGTTGAAAATTTGACTGTTGGTTTGAAAATTCACGTATTTTGTGGAAAATTACTTTTTCTTCGGAAAATCTTGTTTAGTGAAGAATTCCATTATTTTGTTCATAATTCGTCTTTTTAGCTTAAAAGTGAAACTGTTTTATTGCATATTAATTATTTGGTTGAAAATGTTTCTTTTTTCTTGAAATTTAAGCTATTTGTTGAAAATACGTATTTTTCTATTGAAAATCAATTTCTTGTCATATATTCGAATTTTTAAGTTAAAAATTCAGCTGTTTTGTAGAAATGTCAACATTTTGGAAGTAATTTGGTTTATTTACTAACTAAAGAATCTTCATGGTTTAAAAATTAATTTTTTTAACCAAAAATTGATTTATTTCATTTTTGGTTCAAAATTTATCTATTTTCAATAAAAAAATCATGTATTTTGCTGAATATTATTTTTTTTAAACTTTATAAATTTAGTCAAAAAACCCTTCTTTTCATTTTAAAATTTAACTACTTGGTTGAAAATACAACTTTTTTTTGTAGAAAATTCCGTTTTTGTCTTGAATCAACAATTTTTCGTTTTCATTCTGGGCTGAAAAATCTTTTTTGATTAAGAATTCCACTATTTTTTGAAAATTCGTCTTTTCAGTTGGAAATGTCATCTTTTTTGGTTAAAAATCGAATGGTTTAGTAAACAATTAATCTCTCTTCAATCTTTATTGATTGAGGAATCTTTTTTGCTTAAAAACTAATTTTTTTAGCAGCAAATTGAGCTATTGTTTTTTAGTTAAAAATTCCATTGTTTTGTTGAAAATTCGCCTTTTTGGGTTACATAAGCAAATGTTTGTTTGCACATTAATCATATGGTTAAAAAATGAATTATTTTGTATAAAATTCGTCTTCTTAGCTTGAAAATTTAACAAATTGATAAAAAGTTTGTTTCCCTTCCTGACTGAAAAACCTGATTTATTTCTAAATTCGATTCTTTTGTTGAAAATTCCCCATTTTAGTTTGCTAAATCATTTGAGGATTAAACTATCTTGTTGAAAATTCGAATTCTTTGAAAGAATTAAATTGTTTTTTATTTAAAATAAAAATCTTCTTTAGTTGAAAGATAAATATTACATTTTTCTTTTAAGTTTTATAATTTTAGATTAAAATTCATCTTTTTGTGTGAAAATGGATCTTCAGATTCAGATTTAGGATTCTTAATTAGGTTAGATGATTAGTCGGTCAAAGGCAAATTTATCCTGTTCATTGATCCCGAAACAAGAAGCTTCTCCTGACAATAGGTCACAATTATTTTAGTACTTCTTTATCGGACTTTAATTATTTATAGATGCGGTTCGATATCTAAATGTCATCGTATCATATACTGGATATCGGAGATTTCTCTGCCATTTTTCCACGTTTCATTAAAAAAAAGACGTTTAATCTTATCTCTAAGTCTAGTCTATCAAGATTATAGTGCAATTGGTTTTAATTAAATTTAGTTGTTGCTTTGAAAATTCGACTTCAAACCAAAAGTTGGGAAATGCCATTTTTATTTACAGAAAGTATCTTTCTGATCATTTATGAGTCATTTAAAGGCAAATTAAAAATCTCGGAGAGACTCAGATTTAAAAAAAAAGCAAAACAACTTTTTTTCCTACTTTTTTTAGTCTAATGACTAGGATTACGTCAAATAAGAATAAAAACCGAATTCTTGCAAATACTTGTTTAGTTTAATAATTCCTTCTCCCACAGGTTTTTCTATTCAATAAATGTATCTTTTTTTGTAAAACCAATTAATTTGTACTTATATATAAAAAAAAGTATTCAAAAATAATAGACAACAAATAAAATCGAGTGCAAGAACTGTCTTGTTTAAAATGGTTGAGGCTTCTTGTTTTTTGTTGTTTAAAAATGAATGTGTCTTGTTTTGAGTAATTGTTTATTGCAATTGATCAGATATTAGTAAATTTACAGTATATAAAGAGAAATATTTTTTAACATTTGACGTTATTCTTTGTGTGAGGTTTGTAAATCAAACTTATATTTATAAACTGAACTCGTAATAGCGGAACGCCATACACTCTGTACTCCTATTTTCTTCACATGAATCATGAACCGCAAATTCTGCGGTTAGAGTTGATAAAAATATTTGTCACACTCCTCCCTTTTCAAAACTGTATTCAAAAATAACTCTCCTAAAATACAATCCACAGTTGGACATCATACAAATATTTTTTTTTACTGTCATTTTAACAGAATTTTCCTTAGAGACTGGTGGAAATAAAAACTTAGGAACTTAGATAAGTTGAAAAATCATTTAATATTTTAGAATTCAAACTCTTTCGCCTATTCTTTTCTTTTCTCCTTAAAGAATTCTTTTTTTCTCTGTTTTCAAGAAATTTTGTATTCAGATGTCTGAAAACAAATTTTGCTATGATTTTTAGAATTAAAATATTGTTACTAATGATGTACTTTTAAATAAAGAACATTATTTTTATTTTAAATGTTTTTAAACTTAAAAAAAATATTTTAAGAATTTTATTTGTAATTTTATTTTTTCTTACTATCGCTCTTACCAATTTTTGAAATAAGTTTGAATTTTAATAATTGAATTTTTTCGAGGGAAAGTAAGTTTTTCTATGGCTGACATCGCTTAAATAATATGTGGTAAAAGAAACTTTTTAAACAAAAAATTATACTTGCAGAATTATACTACTTGTTGACAAATAATTTGTTTCGTTTAAGATTCATCTCTTTCGTCGAAACTTTCGCTATTATGCTCAAAATTTGTTTCATTTTTGGTTGAAAAATAATATTTTTCAGTTAAAATTTCAGTTATATGCTTGCCTTTTTATTTTTTAAATAAAACTTCAACTATTTGATTGAAAATTCAGGTATTGTGTTAATAGTTCGTTTTTGTAATCTTCAGAGTATAAAAAATCATATTTTCGGTTGAAAATTAAAAAATTTGGTTGAATTGTTGAAAATGTATCTTTTTTAGTTGTATATTTATTTTTTTGGTCGAAAATTAATCTTCATTGTTGAAAATTCAGCTACTTGATTAAAAATTCAATTATGCCTTTGAAAATTTATAATTACTCAAGAATTTATAAATATTTACGCATGAAGATTAATCTTCTTGGGTAAAAAATAATCTTTTTGGTTGAAAATTAACTTTTTTGTTTGAACTTTGTATTTTTTGGTTGAACATAAAAATTCGTTAATGTTGAAAATTAATCTTTTTAACTAAAAATTAAGCTTCTCCATTTTTGGTTGAAAATTAAACTATTTTGTTGAAAATTGATTAATTTTCTTAAAAATTCATCTTCTAAGAGAAAATTAATATTCTGGGTTACAAAATCTTATTTTCGGTAGAAAATTAAGCAATTTTGTTTTGGTAGAGAATCTTTTTGGTTGAAAAAATTCAAATATTTGGTGGATAATTCATAATTACTAAAGCATTCATAAAAAGTTACCCAAGAAGATAAATCTTCTGCGATAAAAAAAAATATTTTATGTTGAAAATTAACTTCTTTGTTGAAAATTCGTATTTTTGAGTTGAACATTAACTAGTTCAAAATTCTTGGCTGAACATTTAACTGACTTCGATAAAATTCGTCTTTTTGGCTTGAAAATGTAACTGTCTGATTAAGCATAAATTTTGTTGTTGAAAATTCTTCCTTTTGGGTTGAATATTTATATTTTTGGGTTAAAAATTGTAATTTGTTAGAAAAATAAACAATTTTGGTGTAAATTCGTCTAGGTTAAAAATATCTTCTTTTTTTTAAACTGAATATTGAACTTTTCTAGTTTTGAATTCAAATTCCACTATTTTCTTAAAAGTTCATTCCTCTTCTTCGTCTTTTAGTACAAAAATACTCTTTTTGGTTTGGTTTTTAATGAAACTGTCTGGATAAAAATTAATTTTTTTGAAAATTTATATTTTGGGGTTGAAAATTCATCCCTTTTAAAAGAAAATATTTTTTAGTTGAAAATTCTTGTATTTTTACGATGATTCGCCATATTAGAGCAAAATGAACTTTTCTTTGTACAAAATTCAACCGATTTAAAAAAAATCGTTTTTTTGGCTTGGGAATGTATGGTTTTAGTTGAAAATTCAACTATTTGCTTCAATTTTTTTCTAATATTCTTCTTTGATAGAAAATTGTTCTTCTTGACTTCATGTTTGAAAAATAGTTTCACAGAAAAATTCAACTATCGGGTTGAAAACTTGGTTAAAAGTTCAACTATTTTCTAGAAAATTTATCTCTGGCTTGTTATCGACGAATACAATACCCGTATCTCCGTAAATTTGATTCATCATGCAAAATAAGCGTGAAATCCGTGATTAGTCAACGACTAAATGATTAAAATAATTAAATATTGCAAAAGTGTTCCTGAAGATTCACCGAGAAGAAATTTAAAAAAATGAGACTGCAAAAAGAAATAATTTGCGTCCCAAATACTTCCTGTGTGCGATCGCCTTTAACGAAGTGAGTGGGCGCAAAAGACGCGAATGAGATAAGAATCAGTATAGCTGAAAGCACTATATATATATATATTGTAATTTATCATTTTTTAATATTTTTTTATCTATATACATATTTACTGTAGCACAAATCGAATAGAGAAAGACAGGCGTAACTGTCACTGAATTAGCGATACCGTTAAGCGCGGCACTTTCTCAGAAGAGGGGCTCGTTCAGAAATTCAGAGTAAATAGGCAGGTAAATTGTTTGCTTGGCTGCGTGACTTCACTTTCAAAGTTGATCTACGAAACTGAAATTAAAAGAACGAAAACCAGTATTTTAAAAATAGAAAGGGAAATAAAAATTGAAACTATCTTCGGGTTGAGTTTATTTTCAATTAAAGTTGTTTAAACGACTTGGCTTACGAGTTTTAATTTGACTTGACCAAGTGCCAATGGAACACGCATACGAAATCGAAACTTTCTTTCCTTGCGGATTTGTCATTGGGCACGGCTTATATGTACTCGCATGTGTATGATTTATACTCTGGCGCACGCAACAAATACGTCAGAAGGAGACGAGTTAATAAAACCAGAATGAGTTTACAATTTTCTTAATTATCTTTTTTTACAAATCCGGTCTTCCCATTAGAAATTTTTTTTTCTGGAAGAAACTGCCGCTTAGTTTTGATTCATTATTGTATATGATAAAGCAATTTCATATGTTATTAGGATTTTAAAATAATGGGAAGTTTCTAGTGTTTTTTATCTATCTAATACGAGGCGATTTTTTTAAATATAATTTTATTTTTTATTTTTGATGTTGAAATGTAAAATAAAGTAGATTACTGGACTGATATTTGGATAAACGAGTACAAATCTGCCTCAGTCGGGAAATGAACCGGGAACGATACTAAGGTCTCAGCCTATTTTGTTAAAGTCATATTTCTTGGTTGAAAATTAAACTTTTGGGATTGAAAATTCTACTGTCTTCTAAAACATTCGTCTTTGGCTTGACAATTTAACGATTTCGTTAAAATTTCAATTATATTATTGAAAATTCACCTCTTGCTTGAACGTTTAACCATGTAGTTATTAAATTTTAAGAAATTTAAATGAAATTAAAATTAAATTAAAAATTCTATTTAACGACCAATAATCAAATTAATGTGCATAATTCCTGAAAATAAAACCAAGAATCCAACGACCAAGTTTGTACAACCACCATAAAATTTCCCTACTGCAATTTGAAAGAAGATAAAAAAATTTCCTAACCAAAATAATTTTTTTGGACAAAAATAAAAATAAGAAAGAAAAATGAGAAGGCAACTATCCAAATACCGTTCCTTATCTTTTTATTTTTTCCGTCTTTTTTATTTGTATAATTCTCAAGTCGAAATAAACAAATATCTGTAAAAATAATCACCAACGATTGGAAACTGAAACAGCACCCCTATAAAGACAAAAAAAGATAAGAAAATAAAAAATAATTCGAGTAGGCAGAAACAGCAACGAAACCACGATGCTCTCTCCCTGACATCCAAGAATCAAGAAAAAATTGTTATTATTATTATTATTATTTAGTTATTGATGCAGATGTTTGATTAAAATTAATATTGTTTTGTGAAAATTCTTCTCTTTCGGTTGAAAATAATTATTTACCTCTTTTGGTAGATAATATTTCTAAATTTAAAATTGATCTGTTTCTTAAGAAAATTCAACTAATTGGTTGAAAACTAACTTTTTTGTTCTAAATTCATATTTTTAGGATGAATTTTTAACTTATTTTTAGAAAATTAATTTTCTAAATTGAGAACTACACATTTTGTATGAAATTCTTCGTTTGGTTTGAATTCAACTGCATTGTAGATAGTCCGTCTTTTTGCGTTCAAATCCTTATCTTTTGTTAGATATATTTTTGGTTTGAAATTGAAATATTTTGTCGAAAGTTAAACAGTTTGTTACCATTTTTACTGTCTTGTTGAAAATTCTTCTTTTTGAGTTGAAAATTGAGCTTTTTTTTGTATAAAAATGCAACTATTTTGTTGAAAACAAGATTTTTTTGAAATTTCATATTTTCGGTGGGAAATTTCAATTTTTTTTACTGACAAATCTTTCTTGGTTGAAATTTAACTATTTTGTTGAAAATTAATCGGTTTGGTTTAATTCAACTATATTTTAGAAAATTCGTCGATTTGTTTTAATTCATATGTTTTTTATTTTTAAATAAAAACCTTTGTTTATTGCCAGTTGAACTACGTGAATGGCTTTGAATTACTTCATTATTTTGTTGTTGTTGAAAATTCAACTACTTGTTTGAAAGTTGAATTAGTTTACTAAAAATTTTTTTTATGAAGATACATAATTTTAATTGAAAATTCGTTTTTTTCCTGAACATTGAACTATTTGATTTAAAATTGATGTATTTGGTTGAAAATTCATCTTTCATGATAGAAAATTAATCTTTTCGTTTGAAAATCCATTCTCAGGTTGAAAATTAATTTCCATTAGTATCAATAGAATTATTTTGATGAATTTTTTTATAATTAGAAATTTAATTATTTTATTTTCGGTTGAAAATCTATCTTTTTTAATCGAAAATTCGTATTTATAAAAAATACTCTTATTTGTTAAGAATTCATCTTTTAAGGTGAAAATTCGTTTTTTAGGTTGAAAATTCAACTATTCATCATTTGGTAGAAAATTAATCTTCTTGGTTGAAAATTAATTTTTTTTTTAAATTCAAGTACTTGGTTGCGGTTTTAAATAAAATTACTTTGTTAACAAAATTTTGGTTTAAGATTCATAATTTTAGTAAAAAATTCATCTCTGCAACTGAAAATTCATTGTTTATTTTGTTCTTAAAAAGTAATTTTTTTGTCCAATAATGTAACTATTCCATTCTTGATTGAAAAATTATTTGTTTTAGTTGAAAATTCATGTCGTTTTTTAACAATTTTTCTTTTTTTATTACAAAATCTTCTTTGTAAGAAAGTATCATTTTGGTTGAAAATTAATCTATTTTGTTGAAAATGCAATACTTTTGCTTCAACAGATTAAATTTCTGCCAGATCTCCCTCTAAATTGTGATACGTTTGGATTTATTAATTTTTTAGTAAAAATGTCATAATCGGAAATGAAAAATTCTTTATTTACCTTTATTTATCAAAGACATGCTTTTATTTGCAACTAAAATTATCCAGTTATTCGTTGGTATCTGGCTTTAAATTCCTAAACAATAATTGATTCTTTTATAATCATCTAGTGACTATTTAGAATTTGAAGAAATCAGACACTGATCTAATTAGTTATTGTTTCACTAATGGCTCATCAAATTTATCTATAATTAAATTAGGTAAAGGTAATATGTTAAAAATAAAAACAGAATAATTTGTAATTGTCGACTCGGATCTTTAGGTTCCACACTTTTTATAGCGGAAAACAGTGTTTCTTTTCAGGTCCCATTCACTCCACTAACCCTCTTCATCCTGCATTTCTTATCAACCATTTGTCGCCGCCTTTTCTGTCCTGGAACCCCTCTCTAGCTTCCCTTACATTCATTCATTTCCTCATGCAAGCTGTTGTTTTTCTACGGCTTTTTATATATTTTCGAATTAGGCTCTAATTTACACATTCCAACAGTTTCTTCCTCGGTCTACCTCTGGGTACGCTACCATTTACTTTAGCTCTGATACACTTTTTTTGTCAGTGGTTCATCATTCATTCACTCAACATTCCCATACCATCTCAACGAATTTCTTTAACAAATGTTAACTAGTACCTCCTCTACATATACGTTAACTAATGTCTCCTTTAAATATATACCAACTAGTGTCTCATTTAAATATATGTCAACTAGTGTCTCCTCTGCACACATGTTACCTAGTGTCTCCTCTACATACATGTTAGCTACTGTCTCCTCTACATACATGTTAAGTAGTGTCTCCTCTACATGCATGTTAACTAGAGTCTCCTCTACATACGTGTTAACTAGTGTCTCCTCTACACCACACCTTTGAGGATTCTTTCATTACTGACTTTCTTCATTAGCATTTTACTGTACATATTGCACAATAATACAGGACAAAAGTCTGATTCATTTCACCATTATACCATTTCGGTACATTTAGTTTCAATCGAAGTTGGATACCTACTTTCGGAATTTGTTATCAATTTAAATGATTTTCTAAAAGCTAACCAGTGAACACGATTTTCCACTTTGAAAAGCGAAATATGAATGAGCTAGTCTTCACTCTTCTGGACAGTTTAAGGAAGTTATCGAGCGAGGCAACTGGGGGAACTATCATGCAGTATTTGTGAGATGAGTTTCACCCTATTCTAAATTTCGAGGACTTCCTCTTTTGGTCGAGGGGATGTTGCACGATGCAGTTCGAGAGGTACATACGAGACCGTTTCGAACTTTATCCTCCATGCTGCTCGTTATCTGTTCAAATAATACCCGCAATATTAACGATATATATATATATATATATATATATATATAAATATATATATATTCCAACTATCGATTCATCCAAGCGTGAATTCGAATACCCATTATTGGCCCCTGTTCCTTTATCAATATTTAGATAGGATCTTCTATATTACCTTTGCCAAAATCTATAAAATGAATGGGACTTTTAATTTCGTTGTTCTTTCGTGTCATTTCCATAAATATAAGCTTATAGAAGTTTGGGCTTAATTCAGACTTCACCCTCTTTCCCATATTCCCCTATTTCCCCCTCTTTAAAGAATTATGATTTTCCCCCTGCTTTCGAGAAACTTCCTTTTCTCATTTATCTGCTTAAGTGAGAACAGAAGTAATAGAGACCAATAAGAAAAACAACTATTTTTGGTTGAAAGTTAATTCTTTTTAATTGAAAAGTCTTCTATTATATTTTTGATCAAGAATTCATTTCTTTTGGTTAAAGTTTCTACTATTTGGTTGAGAATGTAATTGTTTCTTTACACCCATAGAAATTTAGTTACATAAAACGTTAAAACCGATATTACAGTTTAACATAATCTTTTACGATTTAGGGAAATCGGGTATTTATATTAAAAAATAATATAGTATTTATCAATGAGCTATGAAAAA
>JAWWLR010000148.1:7914224-7924359 GCA_035041075.1 Acraspis erinacei | reverse complement strand
CCTGGAATTCTTTTCTTCTATTAAAACGGTCACCCTGATTTTTTTCGGAACTCATCTCGTTTGGTTACAAATTTTACTATTTGGTTGAAAATTAAATTATTTTGCTAAAAATTCAAATATTTTTGTGAAAATTCGTTCCTGTAATTTTTTCTTGGAAATTAATTATCGAACTGAAAATTTAATGATTCCACTTACGATTGAACTATTTTTGTTGAAAATTAAACTTTTTGGCTGATAATTCATTTATTTTGATACAAATTCGTATTTTTGGTAGAAAATTAATCTTCTTGATTAAAATGTCAACTTTTTGGATGAAAAGTCAAGTATTTGGTTGAAAGAAAAGAAAAATTTGATTGAAGAAAAGAGATCATCATCTCTCTTTAGAAAATTAATCTTCTGGTTAAGAAATCAATTTTTTGGTTAAAGTTTGAACTTTTTTCATGAAAATTAATTTTTTTAAATTTGATATTTTAAATTGAAAATTGATCTTTCTTATTTAAAAATTTGTGTTTTTGGTGAAAATTAATCTGCTTTGTTGAGTATTCCATTTTCTTGAAAATTTAACTGTTTGGTCGTAAATTAATTTTGTTGTTGAAAAATAATATTTTTGGGTTGAAAATTTGTCTTTTTAGCTTTAAAATTCAATATTTTGGTAAAATATTGAACTATTTGATTGAAAATTAACTTTTTGTTTAAAAATTCAACTATTTGGTAAAAAATATACTGGGTAAAAATTTAAATATTTGTTTGATAATTAAACTATGTATTGCAATGGAAATTAGTTTTTTTTATTTAAAATTTAACTATTCCATTCTTGTTTTAAAATATATACTTTGCAATTTTCAAATTTAAATATTTGGCAGAAGTAAGAAAACTAATATTACTTTGTAGAAATTCGCTTATTTGATTAGAAATTCGTCTTGTTTGCTGCAAGTTCATTATTTTGGTTGAAATTCATCAATTTTGTTAAAAAGTCTTCTTTTTTATTTGAATTCAATTGATTGAAAATTCGTTTTTTAAGTAATTTTTTAATTTGACAATTTAACTATTGTATTATTGGTTGAAAATTTATCTTTTTTAGTTGAAAATTGAACTATTTGGTTGAAAATTCGTCTTTTCAATCAAAACTAATCTTTTTGGTTGAAAATTAATCTGATTGTTTCATGACTTTTACATTTTTTTAAATAATATTTTCGGGTTGAAAATTAACTTTTTGTTTGAAAATTCATATTTTTTATTGAAAATTGAACTATTCTGTAATAAAAGTAAATGGTTATAAATCTATAATTTATTTTGTTAAAAATTCGAGTTTTTGTAGTTAAAAATTATTTTTCGGTCTGAATTGAAGAATTTTCAGTTAAAAATCTGGAAATTGAATAATTATTAATTTTAAAGCTTTAGCATTAAATAATTATAATTTTAAAAATTGAACTATTCTAACAAAATGTTAAATAGTCTTCAAATGCAAATATTCAAAATTGAAAAGTTTTTAATTTTCATAATTTACAATTAAAAATTATACAGGTTTTAAGTGTTATAATTAAAAATTGTGTAAAATGCTACAATTGAAAATTCTGAAAATTTAATGATATGCATTTAATATTTCTTTAATTTTGAAGATTTAGAATTAAAAACGTGACTTTTGATCTTTGACCCTTGATTTTCAAAATTCAAGATATTTCAATTGTAACTCCTCAAAAATGTAGAACTTTAGATTGTACATCAAAAAGATGCAAAAATGTTTGTTCAAAAAATTACAATTAAAAATAATGCCAATTTTATGTTTTACTATTAAAAATTCTGTAATTTTTATGTTTTACAATCGGAATTTTGTTAATTTTTTAGATTTAGAATTGAACACTTGACTTTCGATCTCTAAAATCATCCAAATTATTAAAAAAATTTATTTAAGCATCTTTGAAATTGAACAGGTTTTAAACCTAACTCTTAAAATGATAAAGCTTTAAATAATTGTGAATATTTAAAATGGAAGAGCATCTAATTTTGAAAATTTACATTTAAAAATTACCCAAGTTTTAGGTTTTACAATTAAAATTTAAATATTCCATTATTTTTTGTTGAAAATTCATCCATTGTAAATTGGAGTTTTAATCATTTCGTAGAAAATGCATTATTTGTTTTGTTAAACATTATTCTTTTTGATAAGAATTAATCTTTTTTTATTGAAAATTAATCTGTTTTTTTTTCATGATTTTTTACTATTTTTTAAATAATAGTTTCGTGTTGAAAATTGACTCTTTGTTTGAAAAATTCCTATTTTCGATTGAAAATTCCACTATTTCGTAAGAAAAGTAAATTGTTTGGTTACAAATCTATAATCTATTAGGTTGGAAATTTTTTTCCATTAAACATTAGTTTTTGATCTAAATTGAAGAATTTTCAATTACAAATCTGGAAATTGAATAAATTTGAATTTTGAAGCTTCAACATTAAATAATTATAATTTTACAAATGCAACTATCCTAAAAAAATGTTAAAGTTTTCAATTGCAAATATTCAAAATTGAAAAGGTTTTAATTTTCCACATTTACAATTAAAAATTATATAAGTTTCAAGTGTTACAATTAAAAATTCTGTATAATTTTACATTTAAATGATAAAGCTTTAAATAATTTTGAATATTTAAAATGGAAGAGAATCTAATTTTGAAAATTTAAATTAAAAAATTACTCAAGTTTTAAGTTTTAGAGTTAAAATTGAACTACATTCCATTATTTTTGGTTGAGAATTTATCATTTGTAAATTGCAAATTTAATCATTCCGTAGAAAATTAATGTTTAACAATTTTGTTGAAAAATCGTCCTCCTGGTTTGAAAACTCATCCTCTTTTCGTAGAAAAGTAATTTTTCTTGGTTGAAAATTCGTCTCTCTCGTCTAAAAATGAACTTTACTTTTAATATAATTTGCAATCCCGCTCCTATATGACACTTTGTGACGTTAGGGAACTCCCCCCCCCCTTTAGAGTGTCACGTAATATGTGGACGCTCCCTTATGACCTATATCGTAATTAAAGGCTCAATTAAGGCTAATTTAATGCCCCATTGCCAAATTTAATGTTTTGCTTTTTAAAAAAAAAGCAGGGGTTACGCTTGATTAATGTTAAGCCAGCGTAACCCCTTATTTTTTTCAGGGGCTTAATTATATGATATGGGTCATAACTCGACTCGACAATGTGGTTACTTCAGCATAACATCCTTTACATTTTAAGCTTCCGCAGAATTTCACTGAATTTTTCTTCCATCGGAAGTAATTTTCTCTTCTTTAATAAATTAAATGACACTCAAAGAAGGCGCTTCTTGTCATTGAATAAAATTTAACAAAGCGAACATCCTCCACCGTTTTTTTTTTTCTTTTTTTTTTCTTTTTACACTCTACTTTGGAATTAGAATGATAACACAAGAGGAAAAATTTTTCTCCAGCGCTCATAGAAAGGATTCTGAATGTTTAATTTGAGTGAAAAAGCCTGATTCACCGAGAATGGCGAACGCATTTGAATTGTCCTTCCTTTCTCGTTGATCAAACGAAAGCGCGCATAGTGAACTTTTAATGAGGTCGTGTCTTAGGTCAAGAAATTCCATTGCCACATGTGCGAATGGGAAAATTAATCTGAAGACTTTATTTGATGTAAGAGCAAATTAAAAATTGTTCTGCTCTCTTTCATAATCATTTTATAAGCTATTTAGTGACCTATTACAATTAATCATAATTGCAAACAATTAATAACAATCTTCAAACTGACTCATTATTCCCTTTGTCCACATTGAAGCTCCCATGATTCCGATCACTTATCGCGTGCTTTTGTAATTTGTTACTGTTAACAATTGAAGAATTTTTAAATACAAATCTGGGAATTGAATAAATTTCAATTTTAAAGCTTCAAAATTAAATAATTATTCTTTTTCAAAATGTAACTATTTCAACAAAGTTTTGAGGTCTTCAATTGCAAATATTTAAAATTGGCGAGTTTTTAATTGCAATGTGTTTTAATTAAAGAATTTTGAAACGTAAATCTTTAAAATTGAACTATTTCAACAAAATTCCGAAACTTTTAATTGTAAATCTTTAAGAAGTAAGGAGTTTTTAATTTTCAAAACTTACGATTAAAAATTATACAAATTTTAAGTTTGACTGAATTTGACAATTTCAATTTGATTTTTGTTCAATTTCGAAGAACTAGAATTAAAAGCTTGATTTAAAGTTTGAATTTGAAACTTGAAAATTGAAAATGTGTTTTAATTTACAATAAAAAAGTCTTTAAATTTTGATGTTTTCTATGCGAAATTTATAAAATTTTGAAGATTTAGAATTCAAAGAGTTTTAAATTGAAAATCGTTAATAATTGTAAAGAATTTTAAATTGTAAACCTTCAAAATTGAACTATTCCAAAAAATTTCCGAACTTTGTAGTGTAAATCTTTAAGAATTGAAGAGTTTTTAAATTTCAAAATTTAAAATTCTACACATTTTAATTGTTACAATGTAAAAATATGTGAATTTGATGATTTACAATTAATATTTCTTCAGATTGGAAGATTTTGAAGTCAAAGTTTGACATTTGATATTCGAAATCATTAAAATTAATAATTTTTATTTTTGCTACTTTAAAATTGAAGAGTTTTCAATTGTGACTTTGCATTTGTAGAAGCTTAAATTATAAATCTTTCAAATTGAAGAGTTCAAAATTTTTTAAATTTATAATTAAAAGTTCAGTTATTTTGACGCTTCATCTTCAAAATTTCTTCAGTTTGGAAGAATTATAATTGAAAACTTGACTTTTCATCCTCAAACTTATCCAAATTGTACTATTTTTATTTATACATCTTTAAAATTAAAATGTTTTTAATTATAAATATTCAGAATTAAACTATTCTAAAAAATTGCTCAAATTTGAAGTGTAACCATTAAAAATTAAAGAGAATTAATTTTAAAAATATGCAATTCAAAATTATACAAGTTTTAAGTGTAAATAAATTTGAAGATTTACATTTAATATTTCTTCAACTTGGAAGATTTCTAATTAAAAGCTTACTTTTTATCTTCAAAATCTTCCAAATTCAACCATTTTTATTTTTTTTATCTTTATACTTGAAGAGGTTTCAAATTTAACTCTTTAAAATAGTAAATTTTCCAAATTGAAGAATTTTTAATTTTTAAAATTTTATGTAATTTTCATGCTTTATATTCGAAATTTCTAAGACTTAGAATTGAAATATTGACTTTTGATCCTCAAAATAATTAATATTCAACTATTTTTATTTATACATCTTTCAAATTAGAGTCTTCGATTGAAAATATTTAAAACTGAAGAGTTTTAAATTGCAAATCGTTCATATTGCAACATTTTTAATGATAAATCTTAAAAATTGAACTATTGCAAAAAAGTGCGAAACTGATTTTTAATTTTTAAAGTTTACAATTAAAAATTATAAAAGTTTTAAGTGTTGCGATTGTAAATTCTGTGAGGATGATTTAAGTTTAATATTTCTTCAATTTGAAAAATTTGGTTTTGTATATATTTAGCTATTTTGTTGAAAATTGTAGATTTCTTTCTTTTGTTATTGAAGATTGATTATTTTTAATTGAAAATTCAACTATTTAAATAAAATTTAATGTATTTTATTGAAAATTTGTCTCTATTGTTAAAAAATAAGTCTTTGTTTAAAATTCATTTTTTCATTGGATATTAAACTACTTAAGTTATTTTTTTGGTTAGAAATTGGAACTTTTTTGTTAAAATTGTATCCTTCTTGATAAAATCTTTTTTTGTGGTAGAAAAGTCATCTTTTTTTGGTAGAAATAATCAAATAATTTTTTTTTAAATTTTAATCTGAAATAGTCTTGTTTTATTCCGTTAATAAAAAAATTCTTAAAGAATTAAAGAATTTTTAATTTTTAAAGTTTATAGTTAAAAATTATAAAAGTTTTAAATGTTGCGATTGTAAATTCTGTGAGGATGATTTATATTTAATATTTCTTCAATTTGAAAAATTAGTATTTGTATACCATTAGCTATTTTGTTGAAAATTCTACATTTCTTTCTTTTGTTGTTGCAGATTGATTTTTTTTAGTTAAAAATTCAACTATTTAGATAAAATTTCATGTATTTTACTGAACATTTGTCTCTATTGTTAGAAAATAAATCTTGGTTTAAAATTAATTTTTTTATTGAATATTAAACTACCTGGTGTGAACTTGAACTACTTTTTTAAAAATTCCATTTTCTGTTGAAGATTCATCATTTTGACTAGAAATTTAAATATCTTATTGACAACTTGTAGAAAAGCAACTTTTTAACCGAAAGTTTGGGTATTCCATTTTTTTATCTCTTTTCCTTGCAAACAAAACATTTTCGTCGAAAGTTTTTGTATTTTCTTAAAAATTCTTCTTTTTTTCGTTTGTTTAAAATTATTCATCTTGGCGCAACACCCTTTTTTAAAATTCAACTACTTAGTTTATTTTTTTGGTTCAAGATTTAAAATATCAGTCGAAATTCATCTCTTTGGTTGAAAATTGATCTTTTTTAGATGAAAATTCAACTATTTGGTTAAAAATTCCTTTTTTTGTTCAAGATTCATTATATTAATCTAAAATTTCACGTTTTTGGTTGACATTTTTTTTAAGGAGAAAGTTTAAGTATTCCTTTTTTATTAAAAATTGATATTTTTTTCGTTATAATTTTAACTATTTGTTTGAAAATTGATTTTTTTTTAAATTCATTTTTTTCTTGTTAAAAAATTAAGCTTCTTTGGGTAAATTAAAAAAAAATTTTATTTGAAAATTCAATTATTTGATTTAAAGTTGAACTGCCTTGTTAATAATTAGTTTTTTGTTGTTGAATATTAAATATTATTTTGTTGAAAATTCTCGTATTCAACTCTTTGGCTGAAAGTTTAATGATTTTGTTGAAAATTTTTTTTTTTGTTGAAAATTAATTTTTGCAACCAAAAGTTAAGTATTCCATTTTTGGTTGAAAATTGATCTTTTTTGTTGCAAATTTAACTACTATTTTGTTGAAAATTCGTCTTTTGTGGTAGAAAATTAATCTTTTTGGCTGAAAATTAATCTTTTTTGGTTAAAAATTCAACTTCTTGTTTGAAGAAAGAACTATTTTGACAAAAATTAGTTGTTTTTTTCTGCTGAAAATGATTTTTTTTTAATTAGAAATTTATCACACCATTTTCGGTTGAAAATTGATCTTTTTTTAGTTACAAATTTCAAGACATTGGGTCAATTAAAATGACTGATTTAATCAATAACTCGAATTACTGATATGAAAATTCCTTTTGGTCTAATTTGTGAGTCGTCGAATCCGTATTATTTGAATCAGTCAAAATTGACTTAAAATCAGTCACTTTTAACTGATTCCAATTTAGAGTGCAGATACATCTAAAAAGAATCTTCATACTGATTTCATAACTTATCTAATGACTCATGAAATTAATCATAATTTCAAACAATCTTTAATAAATAAATGGCAAAAAGCGTTTCGAAATGAAAAGTTCATTTAATTAACTGGTGAATCAATAAAAACTGTTCAGAAAATTGACTTTCGACAAAAAAGTGTTGTAATTTACTTTAATAGTTTAATAAATTACGTTCGCTTTCATAAATAAGTAAAAAAAATATAAAAATACTGAATGTTGGATGTGTGTTAAATTTTCGTTGTGATCAGGAATCACGGCGCATTGTGTGTGTGAGAAGAAGCGTGTAACCCTGTAACACGGATGCGCAGATAGCGTATCGCAATTATTAAACGCTGTAAATTCCTGACATCAGTCACAGAAGGAGAAAATACACACACTATTATAAAATCATTTTTTTCTGAATTGATATTCGATTTTCGTAATTTCTGTTTTTTTTTCTTGGGAAAAAGTTTTACTGATTCAATCGTCCTTGAACGAGAATTGATTCCTTTTTATTGACTTTTACTTCGGTAATCTACTTTGTGAAAATTAAGGTTTTCTTTTCTAATGTAGTGAATTTAAATAAAAATTGTTTTATAATAGCAGGAATCACAGTCTTTCCTGTATTCCCCTTCGTTTCCACTTTTTTAAATTTACCCCCTTTTTCCCCTATTCCCGAAAAGCTTTTCCCCTTTTTATAGAATTTGTCTTTTTTCTCTGTTTTCAAGAAACCTTCCGTTTTTCCATTTTAACTATATTTTGTTGAAAGTTTAATCTTTTTATTTCAAAATTCTACTATTATAATTTTGGTTCCGCATTTATTCATCTCATCTTTTTAAAAATTCTACAATTCGGATGAAAATGTAATTATTTGTTGAAAATTAGGGAGGATTAAAGAAATCCAAAAAGGAAAATTCCCGAAACTGTAAAAATGCCAATTTGGGAAATTCCCGAATCAGAAAATTCCTGACAGAATTATTATTTGGGAATTTTATTATTTGGTTATTTAATCATTCGGGAATTTTATGAAAGTTGAAATAATTGGTTAAAAATTCACATTAGTGGTTGAAAATTTAACCGTTTTCTTAAAAAGTCTTTTCAAAATTTAAAATTAATTTTCAGTTAAAAAAATTAATTTTCAGTTAAAAAAATTAATTTTCAATTTAAAACAGACTTTTTAATAAAATAGTAAAATTTTCACCCAATAAATTTTCTCTTTTTTAGTCGACGGGTTCTTTGCCGACTGAAAAATCGTTTTTGATTGAAAATTCAACTTTTTATTGAAAATACAACTGTAGTTTTAAGATTCAAATATTTGGTAAATAATTTGACTATTTTCTTAAAAATTTAACTATTTTGTCACAGAATAATTTTTTTCTTGAAGATTCCACTACTTGATTAAATGTTAAATGACTGATAAAAATTCTTTTGATTGGTTATAGATTTAACTTTTTGTTTGAATTTTTTTTAATGGCTGCAAATTAATTTTTTTAACTGAAAATTCGACAATTAAATTTTTTTTAATTCATCGGTTTGAGTTAAATATTCAACTATAACTTTCTTCGCTGAGAATTTATCTTTTTTTATTGAAAATCAAACTACTTGGTTGAAAGTTGAACTACTTTGTTAAAAATTAATTTTATATTTTGGAGATTCAACTATTTTGTTGAAAATCCGTTTTTTTATAAATTATTTTTTTAACTGAAAATTTAACTATTTCATTTTTGTTTGAAAATTATTAGTTTTCAGTTGAAATTTTTTAGCCATTTGATTAAAAATTCAACTGTTTTGCTTAAGTTATTTTTTTAGGTTGAAAATTGAGCTTTTTTGTTAAAAATTTATCCTTCTTTATGAAATCTTTATTTTTTTTGTGGCAGGAAAGTCATCCTTTTTCGGTAGAAATAATAAAATAATTTTTTTCTAAATTTTAATCTTACCTTTATAATGTTTATAATTGTAACATAAACTGTGATCTGTGAAATAAGGTAGAAATTTCAGACCTTTTCAAAAATCATTCCTAATTATTTAGTGCACTATTTAGAATTTGAGCATTTTTAATTAAAGTATAAATATCTTTGTTTTAATTATTTATAAATGTGATGAAAGGCTTTGGATTGTGAAATAATCAAAACTGAACTGCTCACAAGTTTAAAAATACACTCATTAAAAATTCCCTGGAGTGTCCCTGATTATTTTCGCCCCAAATAATATCTTGAAAAACAAGTTTTCGAATGCAAATTCCAAAAACGATCATCTCCTGGGTCTATTAAATGTGAAAATAATTAATGTGGAAAAGCAGGGATTTGAGCTGGTGTGAATTAAGGTCAATCAATATTAACGAGGTGCGATCAAAGAAATAGTCAGGAGGTATTTTTGTATTTTAATTTTTTTTTCAATTGAAAATTGATTTTTTCAATAACTGTCCAAGAAAAAAAATTTATTTTTCCAAAAATAGTTGTAAGATATCCTAGATAAAAAATCGAGATATGACTGAAAAATCCCGAAAAATAAAATTCCCGAATAATAAAACTCACGAATTGGGAAATTCTCGAATAATAAAATTTCCGAATAATAAAATTTTCAATTAATAAAATTCCTGAATTGAAAAATTTTCGAATAATAAAATTCCCGAATGGTTTATAACAGGGATGGCCACGGACCACTTGCAGTGCTTCCCCTGCCTCGCTTTTTCTCCGCTTTTGTTCCCTTTCT
>JAWWLR010000148.1:7901653-7913755 GCA_035041075.1 Acraspis erinacei | reverse complement strand
CTGTAAAATCCCCGATTTAAAAATGCCCAAAAAATAATATTTCCGAATGATATAACTCTCGAAAAATGAAGTTCCTGAATTGGAAATTCCCGAATTATAAAATTCCTGAATAATAAAATTTCGAATGTTAAAATTCCTGAATAATAAAATTTCGAATGATAAAATTCCTGAATAATAAAATTTCGAATGATAAAATTCCTGAATAAAATATGTAATTCCCCTTTTTCGTCTTTTTTTAAATCCCTCTTTTTTTAAGAAACTTTTTTTTTCTCGTGAATTAATAGAACCCAATAAGAAAATCCAGCCATTTTTTCTTAAAAATTAAATCTTTTGAGTCTGTTGAAAGTTCAACATTTTTTTCTTAAAAAGTCATATTTTTTGTTAAGAAATTAAAATACTTGGTTGAACTATTTTATTGAAAATTCCTGTTTTTGATGGAAAATCGTACTACTTAGTTTATAATTTAATTTGCTTAACTGAAAACTTAGCTATTACATTTGTGGTTGAAAATTCATCACTTTCAGTTTTTAAATTCAACTGTAGAATTTTTATTTGATCATTTATTTCTTTGTTCGAAAATTCACCTTTTGTGGAAAATTTAACTAATTTGTTAAAAATTCATTTTATTACTTGAATTTTTAAATGTGTCTTTCTTGTTGAAAATTCATTTGTTTTGTTGACTATTCTGTTTTAAGTTGAAAATTTATATGTTGTGAAGAATTTCTTTTCTGGTAGAAGATTCATCTCTTTAATTGAAAATTTAATTTTTGTTGTTGAAAATTCAATTATTTTGTTCAAAGTTTGAATCATTTCTTGAAAATAAAACTATTTTGTTAAAAAAATCCTTTTTTATGGTCGAAAATTATATTATTTTGTTAAAAAATTTAACCGTTTGATTGAGAATTAATATTTGGTTTTAAAATTCAACTGCTTTGTTGAAAATTCTTCTTTGTGGCTGGAGAATTCTAATATTTTTTTCTAAAATTCAACTACTTGCTTGAAAATTAATACTTAGATAAAAATTTATACTTTCATGTTAAAAATTTATCTCTTTATTTGAAAATGTAACTATTTTGTTGAATATTTAATTGTTTTGTGGAAAATTCAACTATTTTGTTGAAAAGTTGTCTTTTTTTCGAAAACTAAATTTTCTTTATAAAAATTCATTTTGTTTAAAGAAAAGTCGTCCTTTTTTATTGAAAATTTAAATGTCTTCTAAATAACTCGTATTATATCGGCTTAGAAACTGCGAACAATGCTTATTATAAATCCCTAGAGTTTCCCTCATTATTTTCGGCCCAAATAACATCTTGAAAACAAAATTTTTCAATGCAAATTTCGAAAAGGCATCTATTGGATGAGGAATTAATTCAAGTAGAAAAGCAGAGCAGGGATTTGAGGTGGTGTGAATTAAGGTCATTGCGCTTTGAGGGCAGATGTGAAGAGGTCGAGTGGTTCGCGAAAATCTCAATCTTCATGTCTACAGTTTTCCGCGTTTTCCTGGGAGATAAGAATGGATTGCTCGTGTTTTTTGAGGCTAAGTGCATCTCGAGCTTGAAACATCGACGTCTATTCTTCGCTGAATCAAACAAAAATTCTTTGATTTAAAAAAATTTCTTTGCATCAGAGAGAAATATTCATTGGCTCTCAGTCAAAGAAAAGTTTCTTTGATTCAAACAAATGTCTCTTGATTCAAAAAGAAAAATTTATTTTGCTCAAAGAAACATGTATTCTTTGGTGCTCTGACAAAGAAAAGTTTTTCTGATTCAAAGTTTCTTTAGATCCAAAATAAATTTCTTGGCGTCAAAGAAAAATGTGCATTGGCTCTCCGGCAAAGTAAAATTTCTTCAGATTCAAAGAAATTTATTTTGATCAAAACAAAATTTCCCTGCACCCAAGACAAATAATTTCTGGCTATCACTGAGAGAAAACTTTCTTTGATTCAAAGAAAAGTGTCTTCGATTAAAAAAATTTCTCTTGATTCAAAGAGAAAAACTTACTTTCATCAAAAAAAATATATTTTTTGGCTCTCAGTCAAAGAAAAATTTCTTTGATTGAAAGTTTCATTCGATTCAAACCAAATTCTTTAGCATCAAAGAAAAAATTCATTAGCTCACCTTCAAAGAAAAGCTTCTTTAATTTACAGAAATTTCTCTTGATTAAAAAAAAATTGCGTTGGTTCTCAGTCAAGGAAAAGTTTCTTAGATTCAAAGAAATTTATTTTGATCAAAACAAAATTTTTCTGCACCCAAGGCAAATAATTTCTGGCTATCACTGAGAGAAAACTTTCTTTGATTCAAAGAAAAGTGTCTTCGATTTAAAAAATTTCTCTTGATTCAAAGAGAAAAACTTACTTTCATAAAAAAAAATATATTCTTTGGCTCTCAGTCAAAGAAAAGTTTCTTTGATTGAAGGTTTCATTCGATTCAAACCAAATTCTTTGGCATCAAAGAAAAAATTCATTGGCTCACCTTCAAAGAAAAGTTTCTTTGATTCGCAGAAATTTCTCTTGATTAAAAAAAAAAATTGCGTTGGTTCTCAGTCAAGGAAAAGTTTCTTAGATTTAAGGAAATTTCTTTTGATTTAGTAAACTTTATCTTGATTGAAAAAGAAAAATTTATTTTCATAAAAGAAAAATATTCTTTGTCTCTTAGTCAAAGAAAGGTTCTTTGATTGAAATTTTCTTTCGATTAAAAACAAATTGTTTGGCATCAAAGAAAAATATTCATTGGCCCTCCGTCAAAGAAAAGTTTCTTTGATTTTTTCTTGTTGAAAATTCAAGTACTTGGTCTTTCTTTCAAAATTTTTTTGGTTGAAAATTCGTCTTTTTTGGTAGAAAGCTAATCTTTTTGCTTGAAAATTCATATGTGACGTTGAACAATTTAACTACTTCGTTAAAATAACATTATAATTAGTAGAAAATTAATTTTCTTAACTGAGAATGTAACTTTTCTATTTTAGGTTTAAAATTTTTCTTTTTTAGTAGAAAATTCAACTATTTGTTTAAAAATGCATGTATTTTAAAAACTCAAATATTTTTGAGTTGGCAATTCAATTTTTTGGTAGGAAATTAGTTATTTGACTATAAAATTTAATAGTTTTGTAGGAAATTAACTTTATTGTTATAAATTCATAATTCCGGGTTATGAACTGAATTGTATTATGGAAAAATACTTTCAGTTTGTGATTCAACTACATTGTTGAAAGTTCGTATTTTTTGGTTGAATATCCCTGTTTTTGATTAAAAATTAAAATATTTTTATCGAAATATCAACTATTACACTTTTTGTTTAAAATTTATTTTTGCTTCTGGTTGAAAATTCATCTCTCTGGTTAAAAATTTAATTACTTTGATCGACAATTTATCCTTTCTTGTAGAAAATTTATCTTTTTGATTAACGATTCGTTTGTTAATTCGAAAAATGAATTTTTTTTCGTTAAAAATTTATTTATTTTTCAATTAGTAAATATGTGTCTTACGTAAGATCTTTCAATCGCCCTTCCCGACCCTTATAAGAAAAAGTAAGATTTTACATAATTCGTAGATGACCCCCTTCTTTAAATTCTGAATGATATTCTTTAAAATAAATTTAGAAATAAACCATTTACTCTGCATTACCATTATTGATCTTTCCGGCGATTTGTAATAACGGTCAGAGAAAATGAAAAATTCATGGAAAGGCAGGGAGGTTTTAAATTGGGATTATGTAGCCAACCTGAATGAATAAAAATGATGTTAATGAAACGGTTTGTTGACTTAAAAAAAAATACTTTTTTATACGGAGTCTTGAAAATACCAGAAGGGAACCGTTCATCTCGTGGTTGATGTGACTCACGGATGTTCCTTGAGTTAGTCATGCTATGTGCTCTCTGCCGAGTCGGCCAATCGTCTTCAAAGCCACAGGTATTCACGGTTTAGTTATATACCTGAATCACTTTCGAGACAATGAGTTATGATCAGTCTCATTGTTTATCGTCGTTTGTTTCGGTTTCGAAAGTGCTCGCCTTTTTTGTAACCGGTGTCGTAACTTTCTGTACTTACTGATGTTCTATAATCTATATAGTACTTGAACCATTTTAATTGGATATCGATCGATTGATACAAGATACATAACCCAGTTTATTCTATATCACAAAAAAGACCAGATATTCCAGATATTATTGAAGAAGTTGCAGAAACTCTGATATTTTGGGACATAACAAAATTTATGAGAAAGTAAGCTGTCACATCAAATCTAAAGGTATCGTTTTTGCTGCAGTTGATACAAACATCTCTATCGATATAAGGAAACAAAATATTGTTAAATTCTTTGGCCGTTTTATTACAAATCAAATTAATATGCCGAATTCACAAAATAATATCCTTTTTTTATTTGCACACATTATATAAGTATAAAGGTTAATTAAAATTAAGACATCCAAAAATATTCTCCATTATTTCTATAGCCAGCAATATTTTTGTTTTATTCTACTCAAAAATTGAGACGGGATTGTTATGATTGTACCAAAGATTTGGTTGAGATTGCTAGAAAAGTGTTTGGTGTAACAGAAATATTTATAGGACTTAAACAAATAATTTTTTTTCAAGTACCGTTTGTTAATTGTATAAAAGAATTTGTTTGCTAAAGAAAACGACGTATTGTCATTTTGATCTATGTTGTTTTTTTAAACAGTTACGAAAAAAATAAAGATTCAGGTATTTTTCGAGAATATGCTACAACTATTTTGTGAATTGCAATAGTGATAGTGATGGCGAACATAGCTTCTTTTTTTATTTTACAAAATAACACAAAATTTCCCCTGTTTAAAGAAGAACCTAAAAGAAGAGAAAATGCTTAACAGTAGAATGTATTTCTTTCGAGAAGAAGTTTTTCGGTTATTCACAATTTCATTCATAAGCATGGCTGAACCTGGTGAAATTTGATTGAGGCTAACTAAACAAATTCTTTGTAAATTAAACGCATTTTATCCAATAAATTTATTTTTCTTAATTTACTGCTTTCTCACATAAACAAGATAAACAACATAAAAGTATTTTCGATTATTTCTATAGCCAGAAATATTTTTGTTCTATTCTACTTAAAAACGGAAACAATATTGTTATGATTGCGAAAGATTTTATTGAGGTTACTAGAAAAGTTTTTGGTGTAACAGAACAATTTATAGGGGTTAAACCAAACTTTTCGTTAAGTACTGTTTGTTACTTGTATGAAAGAATTTTTTTTTAAAGAAAACGGCGTATTGGCATTTTGATATGTTTGGTTTTTTAAAGCAGTTTCGAATAAAATAAAGATTCAGGTATTTTTCGAGAATATGCTACAACTATTTTGTGAATTGCAATGGTGATAGTGATGGCGAACATAGCTTCTTTTTTTTATTTTACAAAATAACACAAAATTTCCCCTGTTTAAAGAAGAACCTAAAAGAAGAGAAAATGCTTAACAGGAGAATGTATTTCTTTCGAGAAGAAGCTTTTCGGTTATTCACAATTTCATTCATAAGCATGTATGGTATGTTTGGTTTTTTAAAGCAGTTTCGAATAAAATAAAGATTTATTTATGTAATTCTTGAAAGTTTTCAACTAAAAATTATATAATGTCCAAAGTGTTTAGAATGATTAAACTAAAGGTTCACAATATTTCTCGGAGTATTTAAAATTCTGCAATTAGAAATGGTGAAAATGACAGTGACTTTTGATTTGAGAAAATCACATCTTTTATTTAAAAAAACCTATTCAGTCGCTTTAAATGTCATTTGATACTATATGATATGATACTTTTTAATAATGTGTTTATCGTTTTTAAAATTTCAATAATTTTTATTTAAAATGATAGTTTTGAATGTGCAATTTTAAAAAAGTTTAATCTTTGAGAGCTTGAAACTAAAGTTTATTTTTTAATTGATTCTCAGATTGATTTTTGGAGGTTTCGAATTTTAAATTTCACAATATCGTAGTTTTCAATTCACATATTCAAAATTTCAGGACCATTTCGCTCTTAAATATTTCAAAATTTCATATAAAAAGTCTTGATAGTTAGTTAGGTATTTAATAATTTTGGATAAAAATATAAAGCAATTTCGAAACTAAAAGCTTAAAATGATAACATTTCAATCAATGAAATCATATTATAGCAATATTGTTTTGTATTCTTTAACTTAATTTTTCAATTTAAGATCTTTAAATTTCACGATTTCAGTTGAAGATTTAAACAAATAAATCATTTGAAATTGAAAAAGATTTGATCCGAAAATTTTCTAGAATGAAAATATAATATATAATATATATATATATAATATAAAATAATAAAAAATGAGTTTCAAATTAAAATAATTTAATTGGTTACAATTTCAGAGTTCTGAATTTTCATGATGGACGCTACATTTTTTATTTTTCTCTTGCATAGGTTTTAATTTTGCAATTAAAATTGAGTTGGTTGAATTTTGGAATGTATAAATTATTAATTTATATACGATATAAATTTACTTTGAAAGAATTAAAATTTTTAATTTTTTGAGTATAAAAAAGTTTTAATATCACAATTTTTAAGGACTACAATTTTTTTCAGTTTGAAATAAGTTTCTCGTTCGTTAAGTTTTAATGACCCGGAGTAGACATATTTTCATTTTTAACGTTTCCCATTTAAAATCACTATTTATTTTAAAGTTTTTTTTAGAATAATTTAATTCATTTTTTCATTTTAGAATAATATTTTCCAGTAGATTAAAGACTACTTTTTTATCAATTAAAACAGCAAAATACCGCCATTGGAATGAACAAACTAAGTATTATAGAAAAAAAATCATAGTTTTAAGAACTTGAAGTTCTAATATAGTTTCTTTTTTTTATAAAAAAAGAAATGGTCTTAATAACTGTCAAATCTCTAGAACTCTTTCAGAATCTCTGGAAATCTTTTGAACTCCATTGAAATCTCTCGAAATTTTTAAAATCTTCAAATGTGATGTATATATAAAATTCGAATCGAAAAACTATCAATTGTTTTAAAAACGACGCTAAAAATTTATTTATTGATACATTTCACCAAGAACAATAAAAAATTTAATTATTTAGTTAACAGTTGTATTTAACTAGACTTTTTCTTACAAATTTGTCTATTTATTGTAATTTATATTCTTTCACGAAACCCCTGGAAGTCCCTCGATTTTTCTATTTTTAGTTTGCTATTTCCCCTAAATTATTCTTCAGGATCACACCACTATTAAGCCTGTACTGATTTTAAGATATTTTGATGTGGTCTCCGAAAAAAATATTTATCTGGTTAATTTTTCTTAATAAGAAAATAAAATGTTTAGAATTTTATAAATTTATTTTAAAAAATATAAATGTTTTTAATTAATTATACCAATAAAAATATGCACCTCTACTGGTTGAAATTTTAATTAGTGTCCGAATTATTCATAAACCCTGCTCACGAAAATTGTATGAAATTATTGATAATATAGGTCATAGTTGCAAATTATATTCAGAATTATTTATTCAGCTCCCCGGACTGAATTTTGTGTTTATGGAAAAAAATGAATTTTTACTGAACTTTAATTAAAAAATGGTAAAATAGTTGTTGGTGGATTTGATTTTATCGTCAAAATTAATTGATTCAATTAGATCATCAAATTGTGTTTTATATCGGTAAACAATTACCTAATTAGAATCTTAATATTTATCCAAATTTGAATGTATGTATTGAAAAATTGTATTGAACAATAGTTGACTTTATAAGACGATTATGAATTTATTCAAAATTAAACAATTTACAGATTTTAACGTTAAAAAATGAACTGTTTTAATTTGAAAGCCTTTTGTAATTTAACAAAATTTATACTTACGATCAACATTATTATAAACTATTTTTAAGTTTAAAGGAACTTGATATTAATTGATTCATAATTAAAAGTTTTTATTTTATTTCAAATCTTATTCAAATATTGTTTTAGACTAAAATATTCTATTTTTAATCCATGTAATTTGATTTTTTTTTACAAAAAAATGTTTTTCCAATATTTACCGGTGTTTGATTACTCATTTAAAATAAGCAATCATAAATTGAATTTTAAAAACGAAAAACCATTTGAAAATGGATTGTTTGTAGTGGAAAGCATTGAAGCGTTAAAATTGCAGTGCCAAATTTAAACTTTGAATATTACAATTTTAATTGTTCAATTTGAAAGCTTTTTTATTTGTAAGTGAAAGTGTTAATTTGGATTCATAAATAAGAATTGAATAATTTAGAACAAAAATCAAGTAGGTTTAAAAAAAGGTTAGATGTTTAAAAAGTTTTTAGAGTAATTTAAAACTTGAAAATATTATTGAAAGTATTTTTGAAAATATTTTTGAAACTTTTGAATAAAAAATTACGAAGCTTTTTAGGGATTCTGAAATGTCTCAAGGTATTAGAAAAATGTTCTTAAGATTCCTGGACAATTGTTCAAGGATTTTTTATTTTGAAAAAATAACTTTAAGAGTATATTTAAAAAGATTTCGAAAATTATTTTTAAAAAATCTGGAAGAATTAAAGGCAATTTGATTAATTCTTTTGAGGTTTTTCAAAATTGTTAGGAAAAATTCAGTTCATTTTATAAAATATTTAAAGATCTAAAAAAAAATTCAACTATTGAGATTCAAAAAAATTAAAACAAAATGTACATTTCTTAAGATTTCAAAATAAAATTTTGAAGCTTTGTAAGGATTCTGGAAAGGTTTCAAGATAATAAAAAAATGTTCTTAAGATTCGTGGGAATAACAGTTGAACAATTATTAATTTGTTAGCAACTTAAAATTAAAATGTAACTTTTATTATAAAAAATATTCGTATAAAAATGTTGTAATGTACCATTTTTAATGTTTCTAACTTAAACTTGTCTTATAACAAAAATAATGTTACTTTTAATTTAAAAAACGTTTGGTTTAAAATAAACTTAATCATAATTTTTTTTAAGTTTTTCAGTAATAATGGTTTGAAATTATATCATTTTGAAAATTTACGTTGATTAGCATGGGTTTGTATTTTTTAACCAGAAATATTTTCACTGCTCAAATTATTAAAGTTTGAAATTCAAAATTAGAATTCAGCATTTCCAAATTTAAAAATTTGTTCTCCTTTAATTTTCCAGTTCTGTTTTAATTACTTCAAATGAAAAATTTTCAACTTCAAGAGTTCGGGAAATGGCTGGGAATTTTTTTCCTCGGCTAAAATCGGCACTCTGTAAAAGTGTAATCGATAAACTTTTAATTATCGATACTTTCAAGATAACTAATTATTCAATTGTTCGATCCTTAATCAATGAATTTAATTTTCCCAATTTGAATATTTTTAAATTTATAAAAGTTCAAATTCAATGATATAACATTCTTACATAACAATTATGCAACTAAGGAAATAATTTATTATTTCTAATTTCCCTGAGTGCAATAACAATTACAGCATGCAAATTTTCAATTAAAGGGACTTTCAGGTGGTGTAATTATTTAGTATTTACAGCTATAATTTATTTCCTTATTTTCAGTTGATTCCGCAGTTATCATGAACACCTATATGTACATCTGCAAGAACTATAAAAGTGGCCACAAATCACATTTCAAGTTCATAATGGAAACATTAAATTCTCTATAAAAAAAAATAGTAAACAGAATTTGTATTTAAGATTGAGAAGAAACCTCTTTTATCATTAATAATTGTGTGCAAAATGAACATAAAAAAGATTCACAACTAAAAAACAGACTCCCAAACCTTATCTCACTTTTCGGCTCATTAAAGACAAAAATAACAAATAAAAAAAGAGGGAGAAAAAGGGAAAAAGTCAACCAAAACCAACCTCTCACTTTTTCCTTTCTCCGTTCTTTTGATACTACAAGGGAATTAACATGTTTCGAGGCCAATTTATAACTCTTCATCAGGGATTATTTACTGAAAAAACTAAAAATATGAAAAATTGATATACGTAAAAATCAATTTTAAATTAATTTTTAGAAAAACTTAATTCTCTAAATCCTTCATGCCCAAATTTGAAATTGAAATTTCAAACCAAGAATATTATTTTGTTTGCTAAAAAATAAGGAGAATTTTCAAATAAAAAAGATCAATCTTTAATAAATGAAAAATTTACATTTTCAGTTACAAAATTAAATTTCAATTTAAAAATTAAATTAAATAAACAAAACAGTTAAATTTGAAATCAAAGACATAACGCTTCAATGAAAAAAATAAAGTTTTAAAAATGCAGTTTAACTTTTACCCATGCAGTTAAATTATCAATTAAAAAAGATTATTTTTGAATAAAATATTGAAACTTTCAACCAAAGAAATGAATTTTTAGGGAAGACTGAAAAATCCCGAAAAATAAAATTCCCGACACTGTAAAATTCCCGAATAATAAAATTACCGAAAATTAAAATTACCGAATTGGAAAATTCCCGCATATTAAAATACGCGAATAATAAAATTGCCGAAAATAAAAATACCGAATTGAAAAATTCACGATTAATAAAATTCTCGATTAATAAAATTCCCGAATTGGAAAATTCTCGAATAATAAAGTTGCCGACAGAAAATAGTCGAATTATAAAATATCCGAATTGTAAAATTCCCGAATTTAAACAATTACAATTTTTCATAAATATGTTTCATTGTTTACAAAAAATAATGAAATTTTTTAAAAATAATGTTTAATGTTTAAAATTTCGAAAATTATTCTTGGAATTTAAAATAACAATAATTTTTAATAAAATATTTCTGGATGACCCATTTTTTTGCATAGTATTTAAAAAAATCGATATAAGGTACTCGAACCCAAAAAAAATCACCCACTGTTTTTATCATACCTTAAAACGATATTCAAAAAAATGTAGAAAATTAAAATTCGATTTTTGGAACATTTTTTGTATTTGTTTTACTATTCACATTACAAAATTCTTCACCCAGAAATATTTTATTGAAAATTGTTGTTATTTTAAATTCAAAAAATAATTTTCGAAATATTAAACATTAAAAATAATTTTAAAAATTAAAATTTCACTATTTTATTTGTAATCAATAAAACATATTTATAAAAATATTC
Source organism: Acraspis erinacei (assembly GCA_035041075.1). NCBI lineage: Eukaryota > Metazoa > Arthropoda > Insecta > Hymenoptera > Cynipidae > Acraspis > Acraspis erinacei. The sequence goes on along the minus strand of JAWWLR010000148.1, from coordinate 7,902,685 downwards.
TAATTGTTTAAATTCTTGAATTTTCCAATTCGGTAATATTATAAACTGTCGTGAATTTTATTTTTCGGGAATTTTCCAAATAGGGAATTTTATAATACGGGAATTTTATTAATCGAGAATTTTATTATTCTGGAATTTTTCAATTCGTTATTTTTAATTTTCGGCAATTTTATTATTCGGGATATTAAATATTCGGAAATTTTCGAATTAGGTATTTTTATTTTTCGGCAATTTTATTATTCGGAAATTTTATTATTCAGGCATTTTCCAATTCAAGGATTTTACAGTGTCGGGAATTTTATTTTTCGGGATTTTTCAGGCGTCCCAATTTTTAATCAAAAATATAATCTTAAGAAAAAAATTAGTTTTTAATAAAGTGATTTAACCAAATCTTTGAAGAAAAATATTTGAATATTCAAGCAAAAAAGTATCATTTTTAAGAAAAAAGTTGCATTTTCTTAAAAAAAAATATTTCTTATAAAACGGATGAAGTTTTAAATCATAAAGATAAATTATGAAAAAAATACTTGAATTTTATGTTTAAAAAGATTTCAATTAAATATCCACGATCAAAATATCAATTTTTGAATAATAAATAAGTTTCTACGAAAGAAATTGAATTTTTAAAATTGAACTTTCATCCAGAAAAGATTTCAAATCATTTTTCCACAGCAAAATATAAATTTTAAACAAAAGGAAATTTAACTACGAAATATTAAAATTTTTAACAAAACAGATAAATTGATAATTTAAAAAAAAATAAAAATAAAGTTGAATTGTTATCCAGAAATGATTTCAGTTGTCTTTTCAACACCAAAATGTTAAATTTAAACAAATAGTAATTTTTCTATAAAGCAGCAGAATTTTCAACCAAAAATATGGCTTTGCAACAAAATTGTCGAATTTTCAGCAAAATATTTGCATTTTTATCCAATAAGATGTAATTTCAGCTAAAGTAGGTGAATTTTAAAATAAAAAAGACAAACTTTCAAAAAAGAGGTTGAATTCAAGAAAAATAAAATTTCTTCTAAA
>JAWWLR010000148.1:7809431-7821501 GCA_035041075.1 Acraspis erinacei | reverse complement strand
CTGAAAATTAATATTTTTCGTTTGAAAATTCATGTGCTCGGGTTGAAAATTCGACCATTTCGTTGAAAATTAACTTTTTATTGAAAATTCATGTTTTCGGTTTAAAAATTCGACTATTTGGTTGAAAAGTAGCGCTTTACACTTTTTTCACTTTTCGTGTTGAAAATTCAACTGTCTTCTAAAATAATCGTCGTTTGGATCGAAAATTATTCTTCTTTTGTTGAAAATTCAACTATGATGATTAATATTACCTTTTTGTTGAAAATTAATATTTTTGATTGAAATAAACTTTGTTGCTGAAAATTCATATTCTCGGGGTGAAAATGTTATTTTTTGTTGAAAATTAAACATTTCCGGGTTGACAATTTACTTTTTTGTTCAAAATTCAAGAATTTGTTTGAAAGTTCGACAACCTTGTTGACAATTTGTCTTTTTGAATTCTAAATTCGAATATTTGGTTGTATATTCTATTTTTCGTTAAACATTAATATTTTGTGTTTGAAAATTCAATTCTTTTTTAGAAATTTGTCTTTGGGTTGAAAATAGACTTTTTTGTTCAACATTCAACTATTTATTTGAAAATTCGTTTTTTCAGCTTGAAAATTCAAGAATTTTGTTTAAAATTCGCATTTTTGGGTTGTACACTTTACTATTTGGTTATAAATTACATTTTGGTTTGACAATTGAAATTTGGATTTGAAAATTCGACTCTTTTATAAAGAATTCATCTTTTATTTTGAAAATTCATCGTTTTTCTTTAAACTCGTCAATTGGATTGAAAATTGGGTTGTTTTTTTTGTTGAAAATTCATGTTTTCAGGTTGAAAATTCACCTTTTTGTCTTTCTATCTTAAAAATTCAACTACTTTGTTTAAAATTCATTACAAAAATCCAACTATTCTTGGTTAAAAGTACATTTTTTGGTGCTGAAAAATCTACGATTACATTTTTCGGTACAGAATTAATCTTTTTTGTTTAAAAATGCCAGTATTAGGTGGAAAATTTATTTATTTTGTTAAAAATGTAACTTTTTTGTCAGGAAGACATTTTTTTCATTAATAATTTAAAGTTTTGAATGAATTTTTAACTACTTTGTTAAAAATTTGCCTCATTATTAGTTCAAAATTAATTTTTTTTTAACTGAAAACTAATCTTTTTAAATAATAAATAAAAATTAATTAAAAATAATAAATAAATAAACAAATTTTATATATATATATATATATTAAATTCAACCGTGTAGTTAAAAATAAAAAATTTATCTGGAAATTAAATTCTTTGGATGAATTTAGTAATCTCTTTTTGAAAATTCAGCTTTTTTTAAACATAATTTTAGTTGAAGATTCTCCTTTTTTGTTGGAAAATTCGAGTATTTTGCAGAAAGTTTGGTTGAAAATTTGTTCATTTGAGTAGGATATTCATCTGGTTTGTTGAAAATTCTTCTTTTTAGCTAAAAAATTCAATAATTTTTTTTTAATTAACCTGTTTTGATTAAAGATTCAACTATTTTATTGAAAAATCATTTTCTTTATTTGATTGACTGTTTATGATTTAAGCTAAATTCTTTTTTTGTTGAAAATTCATCTTTTAGAATAGAAATATCGTTATTTTATTTTGGCTTGAAAACTCGACTATTTTGTTGAAAATGCATCTCTTTATAGAAATTTTAACTACATTAATTTTAATTAAAATAATGCATTCCTCTTGTTGAAAATTCGTTATTTTGGATTGAGATTTTTACTAGTTGGTTGGAAATTTACTTCATTCTTGAAAATTAATATTTTCGAATTGAAGATTTAACTATTTTCTAAAAAAAATAAATCTTCCTTGTTAAAAATTCGTCTGTTTTGGTTAAAGATTTGTGTCTTTGGTTTGCAATTTTGTTGAATATTCAACTTTTTTGTTAAGGTTTGTTTTTTTTTATTTAACATTTCACATAAAAAATCATCTTTTTTCTATTTAAAAATTTGCAGGTGGAAAATTCGACTATTTTCTTGAAAAAGAAATATAATTTTTTAAAAATGAAATATATTTCGAGTATAAATATGATCAATTTTAAGATTTTCATGTTGAATTCAATATGATACCTAAATTAATGTTATTTAAAAGAATTAATTCTCCCATTTTAATAAAAATCACCCTATTTCCCCTGTTTGGAAATCATTTTGGGCTACGAATTCTAAAAATTGCTTGGAATGTTTCGATTTAATAGTTCAATGAATGATTATTTATTTATAAAATGGCGTTACTTTTGACTGCAGGGATCTTGCGGCCAGAAACGTGTTGATTGGCGACCAAAATAAGGCGAAGATCTGCGATTTTGGATTGGCGAGAGTGATCGAGGATGACGAGTATTGTCCAAAGCAAGGAAGCAGATTCCCGGTGAAATGGACTGCGCCTGAAGCCATAGTTTATGGAAGATTTAGTATCAAGAGTGACGTCTGGTCCTACGGCATCCTCTTGATGGAACTTTTCACCTACGGACAGGTTCCATATCCTGGTGAGATTTTTTAACTTTATTACCATTTTTTATCCACGCTTACCTACCGAAGATCAGGTGAAATTCTTAAAAGAAAACAAGAAAAAATGAATAATGCATGAAAAAAATGTTATGGAAAATTCCTTTATTTTGTTGGAAAGAACATATTTATTGAAAATTCAGATTTTCAGGTTGAAAATTCAACGGTTTTTCTTGAAAATTTATCTTTTTTGTTGAAAATTCGTCTTTTTGAGTTGTAAATTCAACTTTTTGGTAAGAAATTACATTTTTTTGTTGAAAATTAATATTTTCCATTTGGAAATTCGAGTCTTTTGTATAGGAAATTCGCATTTTCGGGTGGAAAATTCGACTCTTAGCTTGAAAATCAACCTTTTTTGTTCAAAATTTGAATATTTGGCTGTAAATTAAAGTATTTATTGAAAATTAAAAAATATTTAGATAAAAATTAAGTTTTCCTGTTGAAAATTCATGTTTTCCGATTGAAAGTTCGACTATTTGGTTCAAAATTTGCTTTTTTTGTTCAAAATTCATTTTTATTTAACTCGTCTTATTAGGCTGAAAATTTTGTCTATTGGGTTGAAAATTGTATTTTTTTAATTCAGATTTTCGGGTCGAAAATTCAACGGTTTTTGTTCAAAAGTCGTCTTTTTGAGTTGAAAATTCAACTTTTTAGTTCTAAATTAAATTTTTGGTTAAAAATTAATATTTTAAATTTTTAAGTTCGAGTCTTTTGTAGGAAATTCGTCTTTTCGAGTTTCAAATTCGACTATTTGGTTCAAAATTCACTTTTTTGTTGAAAATTCGTCTTTCGTCTTGAAAATTTAAATTTTCCGGGTTTTAATATACTCTTTTGTTCAAAATCCAACTATTTGGTTGAAAATTCGTCTTTTCAGCTTGAAAGTTCAACATCCATGTTAAAAATTTGTCTTTTTAGCTTATAAGTTCGACTATTTGGTTGTAAATTAAATTTTTGGTTGAAAAATAATATTTTTTATTTGAAAATTCATGTTTTAGGGTTGATAATTCGACTATTTGGTTGAAAAATTAACTTTTGTCATTGAAAATTCATGTTTGCGGGTTAAAAATTCCACGATTTGGTTGAAAATGAACTTTTTATTATTGAAAATTAATTTTTCAGGTTTACAAATTCCTCTATTTGATTAAAAGTATTTTTTTTCATGAAAATTCATGTTTTAGGGTTAAAAATTCGAATAATTGGTTTAAAATTAAATATTTTTGTTGAAAATTTATATTTTTGTTGGAAATTTGTCTTTTTGAGTTGTAAATTCGACTTTTTGGTAATAAATTGAATTTGCTGTTAAAAATTAATATTTTCAATTTGGAAATTCGAGTCTTTTGTAGAAAATTTGTCTCTTCTGGTTGAAAATTCGACTACTTGTTTCAAAATTAACTTTTTTGTAGAAAATTCATCTCCTTTTTTAATTGTTCTTTTTCTGAAAATTCGTCTTTCAGCTTGAAAATTTTAATTTTCCGTTTTGAAAATGTACTTTTTCTTAAAAATTCAACTATTTGGTTGAAATTTCGTATTTTCAGCTTGAAAATTAAAATTTTCGGGGTTGAAAATGTACTTTTTTGATCAAAAAACAACTATTTAGTTGAAAATTCAACATCCATGTGGAAAGTTTATCTGTTTAGGTTGTAAGTTCGACTATTTAGTTGTAAATTCAATTGGTCATTTTCGGTTTAAAATGAATGTAATTTATGGTAATTTAACATATGGAACTTTAAATAAACGACCGAAAGTTTTCATACATTTTCTGGAATATAGATATTTTAAAATTAAATTTTAGGAAATTTATGGAAATTTACCATAAATTCCCTGCACATTACCATAAATTATCCGAAAAAAATCATAAATTTGCGGAAGTTTATAAAAAAAATTTGATTTAATTTGGGCAATTTATGGTAACTTACCATAAATTACCTGTAATTTAAAATGAATTACCTGTAATGTTACTATAAGTTACCCAAAAGAAATCACAAATTTCCTGAAATTTATCAAAATATTTCAAATTGAATTTTGGATAATTTATGGTAATTTAACATATGGAAGTTTAATTAAGCGACTGAAAGTTTTTTATAAATTTCCGGAAATGTAGACATTTTAAAATTCCATTTTGGGAAATTTATGGTCATTTACTACAAATTATCTGTAATGTTACCATAAATTACCCAAAAAATTTCATAAATTTCCGGAAATGTATTTTTTAAAAATTGAATTGTGGGCAGTTTATAGTAATTTATCATAAATTACATTAATTTATCATAAATTACATTAATTTACCATAAATTACCCAAAAAATCATAAATTTCCGGAAGTTTATAAAAATGATTAAAATTGAATTTTGGGTAATTTGTGGTAATTTAACATATGGAAGTTGCAATAAACGACCGAAAGTTTTCATAAATTTCCAGAAATGTAGACATTTTAAAGTTCAATTTTGGGAAATTCATTGTAATTTACCATCAATTATGTGCAATTTACCGTAAATGATCTAAAAAAATAATAAATGTACGGAAATTTATAAAATGGTTTAAATTAAATTTTGGGCAGTTTATGGTAATTTACCACAAATTTCCTGTAATATTACCATAAATTACCAAAAAAATTATCAATTTTCGGAAATTTATAAAAATGTTTAAAATTGAATTTTTGATAATTTAACATATGGAACTTTAAATAAACGGCTGTAAGTTTTCATAAATTTCCTGGAATGTAGATATTTTAAAATTCAATTTTGGGAAATTGATGGTAATTTACTATAAGTTCCCTGAAATTTACCATAAATTATCCAAAAAAAAATCATAAATTTTTGGAAATTTATAAAAAAAGATTTAATTTAATTTTGGGCAGTTTATGGTATTTTACCATAAATTTCCGGCAATTTATAAAAATGTTTTAAATAGAATTTTGTGTAATTTGTGGTCATTTAACATATGGAACTTCAAATAAACGACCGAAAGTTTTCATAAATTTCCGGAAATGTAGAAATTTTAAAATTCTATAAATTATTACCATACATTATCTGCAACTTACCATAAATTGTCTAAAAACATAGTAAATTTGCGGAAATTTATAAGAAAATTTAAAGTGAATTTTGGGCAGTTTATGGTAATTTAACATAAATTAACTTAATTGACCATAAATTTCCTGTAGGATTACCATAAATGACCAAAAAAATTCATAATTTTCCGGAATTTTTTTTTAAATTGAATTGTGGGCAGTTTATAGTAATTTATCTAAATTTACATTAATTACATTAATTTACCATAAATGACTAAAAAGATCATAAATTTCCGGAAGTTTATAAAAATGTTTATTATTGAATTTTTGGTAATCTGTGATAATTTAACATATTAAACTTTAAATAAACGACCGAAAATTTTCATAAATTTCCGGAAATTTATAAAAAAGTTTAAAATGAATTTTGGGCAATTTATGGTAATTTATCATAAATTACCAGTAATATTACTAGAACTTATCCAAAAACATAAATTTCCAGAAAGTTAGATGTTTCATAATTCAATTTTGAGAAATTTATGGTAATTTACCATAAATTATCTGCAATTTACCATAAATTACCCCAAAAAATCATAAGTTACCCCAAAAAATCATAAATTTTCGGAAATTTATAAAAAAAGTTTTAATTGAATTTTGGGCAATTTATGGCAATTTACTGTAAATTACCGGTAATATTAACATAGCTTATCAAAAAAAATCATAAATTTCCATAAATGTAGATATTTTATAATTCAATTTTGGAAAATTTATGGTAATTTACCATAAATTATCTGCAATTTACCATAAATTATGAACAAAAAAAATTATAAATTTGCGGAAATTTATTAAAAAATTCAAAGTTAGTAAACTAGTTCAAAGTAGTAAAGTTCAATTTTGGGAATTTTATATCAACAAAAAAATCAGAAATTTCCGGAAATTGATAAAAATCTTTAAATTTTAAATTTTGGATATTTTAACGTATTAAACTTTAAATAAACGACCAAAAATTTGCATAAATTTCTGGAAATTTGTAAAAAAGTTTTAATTGACTTTGGGCAGTTTATGGTATTATAATTTACCTTGAATTACCTGTAATATTACCATAAATTACCAAAAAAATCGTAAATTTCCGGAAGTTTATAGAAATGTTTAAAATGGAATTTTTGGTCATTTTTGGTAATTTAACATATGGAAATTTAAATAAATGACCGAAAGTTTTCATAAATTTCCGGAAATGTAGAAATTTTAAAGTTCCATAAATTATTACCATAAATTATCTAAAAACATCGTAAGTTTGCGGAAATTTATAACCAAATTTAAATTGAATTTTGGGCAGTTTATGGTAATTTACCATAAATTAACTTAATTTACCATAAATTGCCTGTAATATTACGACAAATTACCAAAAAATCGTAAATTTCCGGAAATTTATTTTAAAAAATTGAATTGTGGGCAGTTTATAGTAATTTACCTAAATTTATATTAATTACATTAATTTACCATAAATTACCAAAAAAATCATAAATTTCCGGAAGTTTATAAAAATGTTTAATATTGAATTTTGAAAAAAACATTGTTATAACTTTCCGGAAATTTATTAAAATCTTTATATTTGAATTTTGGATAATTTATGGTAATTTAACATATTAAACTTTAAATAAACGACCGAAAATTTACATAAATTTTCGGAAATTTCTAGACATTTTAAAATAAAATTTTAGGCAATTTACTGTCAGTTGTTATAAATTAGAATTACTTAGAATTACCGTAAATCATGCTTTCTTTATCCGAAATCAAATATGGGCTGAAATCATCAGTTTGTTATAAAAAAAATATCGTATGCGCCAAGCGGGAGAGTACACTGTACACTATTTATTTTTTACTTCCACTTGTAAATTGAAAAGCGGAAAATTGGATAAAAATGTATAAAAAAAAAAATTGATTTTTTTTGCCCCGCTAGGAATGCACGGTCGCGAAGTGATCGAGCAGGTGGACAAGGGATACCGGATGCCGAAGCCAGTGAATCACCCCCTGCCAGACAGCATTTACCGACTGATGCTGCAGTGCTGGGACTCGACACCCGAGAAAAGACCGACGTTCGAGTTCCTCAACCACTATTTCGAGTCTTTCAATGTCACCAGCGAAATCCCCTATCTCGAGCCGCCGACCGACTGATACACGGCCCACACGGGCCCACACGGTCACATGATGCCCATGCCCATGCCCATGCCGCATGGCCACTTTCATCCGGCCCACGTCAATTGTGCCATGGAGTTTTATGGTATTTATTGTTGATAATCTTCATCCTGAAGCAATCATCAACTCTCGCGCCAAACGACGTTCTTATTGTACAGACGATACAAGCAAACAGAACAAACAAACAAACAAACAGACAAACAAACAAAATAATTCCAGGAGTTCTCTCACAAAGCTGCCAGAAATCGGAACGACTCGATCCGTCATTTTTTCGATATAGAGCCGATCTATCAGTGATCGAAGAACGAATAACGTGCCATGAACTCTCTTCATTCTATACATTAAAAGACGAGAAAAACTACCACGTTCACTAGGTCGATGAGAATATTTTTCCGAATCTCGATACTTATTTCGAGGAGTATTTTCAAGGGGTTAGTGTCTTTCGCACCAGTGATGAGGATCAGTTACTTTTTTTTGGGAGGTAACAAAGTTACTTTTGTAAATAGGTAACGAATTGGTAACTAGTTACCGTTTTTTTTCAGCAAGATTTATTATAAAAATCGTTACTTTTTTAGTTATATTTTAAAGGTAGTTCACTTTTTTTTTAGTTTTTGAGCTACTGGTCTTAACCAACATTTTTAGCTGTAAAAAAAAATGTTATCTGCCGGGATGAAACCTCTGCTGCTGCGCAGTGGGATGAAAAAAAAAGTTTCCAAATAACTTATTAAAGGCATTTTTGGAATGGATTTATATAATTTGTTAAAAAAAATGATTATAAAATATTGGATCACAATTTGCCATCGTTAAAAATCCCTGACAACAGAGTTTTTAGGAAAATTAAGAAACAAACCAATTTTTTCCACTTTTAAATGTTCGCACTGGGCATTTTTTTTAATAGAATTTATTTATAAAAGTAATTCTAAAATGTCGGTTGACAAATTTTTGTTATCGAGTATCATTTTTCCGATAAAAATAGGTAATTTTAATGCAAAAATTTACTTTGCAAATTTTTTCGGAACACTTTTCCGAACTTTTGTCTTCCCATTTAGTTTAATTATAAAATTTTCCACTCAAAGTAATGAAAAAAGTGACATTTTTTACTAAAAAATTTTTTCTTTTTTAAATAACTTAAGTTAATCACAAAAATATTTAAAATGTTAACAATGATCATCGTTATAAAGATATTCTATCTCAAAATACTTAAATTTCAGGTTTTTTTCAAATTTTAATTTCCTTTAAATGCCTGAATTAATATAAATATTTTCTAAAAATAACAGAAATACATTTTTTAGCAGCTTCACGTAGAAAAAAATTGATTACGGGCAATCCAAATTTGAAAAAAACTTCATATAATATCATTATATCATTCTTATATTTTTTTATATTGGGAAATAATTTTCTTAATATTTTGCTGTAAACTCTAATTTTTACAAATAAAAAAAATGGTTATAAAAATAATTTGGAAGATTTTAAACTAATTTTCTAATATTTTAGGACGTTACAAAACTTTCGAAAAACTTTAAATTATCTAGAAAGATATTTAAAAGTTTTTAAAGATTTAAAGAGAAAATTTTTAAATATTTCAATTATTTTTTTTTTAATTCAGATTTCTTTTAAAGGTTTAACCATTTTTTCTTAAGATTCCAGGGATACCATTTTTAAATCATTTTTTATTATGAAAAATTATTATTCAGAGAATATTAAAACTAATTTAAAATAATTTAAAAAGATTTATAAAAATTTTCGAAAAGGAATCTGAAAGATTTTAAGGCAATTTTTTAGTTTAAAATAAATTTAGCCAAAATTTGAATAAAAAAAAATATTTAGAAGTTTTAAAAAAGTTCTTTGATTTGAAAAAGTTCCACAAAATTTGAAACAAAATGGGGATTTTTCTAGGTTTATAAGTAACGCTTTTAAGATTTTTAAAAAGATTTGAATCATTACAAAAAAATATCTGAATGTTTTAAAAGATTCGAAAAAAAATTCAATCTTCCAAAGACTAAAGAAATTTTAAACCAAATTTTGATTTTTGAATAGTTCGAAAAAATAAGTTTTATAAGAATTTTAAAACGTTTCAAGATATTAAAAAAACTCTTAAGATTTCTGGGAAAATTCTATATAATTTTTTATTTGGAAAAATTAATTTTAAGAGAAATTTTTTTAATATTTCAAATTATTTAAAATAAAATGTAGATTTTTCAGAGGTTTCAAGGAAATAAAAAATTTTTCTTAACATTTCTAGGAAAATATTTTTAAATGATTTTTAATTTCGAAAAATTAGTTTTGAAAATAATATTTTAAAAGATTTCTAAATTTTTCGAAAGTGAAATTGGAAAGATTTCAAGGCAGTTTTTATAGTTTTTTAACAAAATTGAGGGAAGATTCGAATTATATTAAAAAATATTTAGAAGTTTTGAAAAAATTTCAGAAATAAGTTAAAATTTGAAATCTTTATAAGAATTTTTAAGTTTTTCTAGAGATTTAAAAGAATATCCTTAAAATTTCTGGGAAAAACTGAAATAATGTATTATTTTTAAACCTGAATTTGAAAAGAAAATTTTCAAATGTTTCAAATTATTATTTTTTTTTAATGTAGATTTTTTTGAAAGGTTTCAAGAGAATAATAATTTTTTCTTAAGATTCCTTGAATACCATTTTTAATCAATCTTTTATTATAAAAAATTATTTTTCAGAAAATATATAAAATAATTTAAAATATTTTTAAATACTTTAAAAATTTTCGAAAAGAAATCTAAAAGATATTAAGACAATTATTTTAGTTTAAAATAAATTTACCCAAAATCCGAATAATTAAAAAAAATGTAGACGTTTTAAAAGATATGAAAAGAATCTTAATCTCGGAAAGAAAAAAAAACGCTTTCAAACCAAGTGTAGATTTTTTAAGACTTCTAAAAAAACTTCTTAAGAATTTGGAAGTTTCAGGAGATTAAAAACATATATTAACATTTCTGGAAAAATTTCAAATAATTTAAAATTTTGAAAAAATAATTTTAACGGAAAATTTAAACAGATTTCAAACAATTTTAAACAATTTGTAGATTTTTGAAAGGTTTCAAAAGCATAGTATTTTTCTAAGATTCATAGGAAAATTCCTTTCAATAATTTTTCATTCAAAAAAATTTACTTTTAAACGAGGTTTTTAAGAAGTTTCGAAAAAAATTTGAAACTCTATCATTTTTAATAAATTAAAAACAAAATTTTCTTAAGTTTCATAGGAAAATATTTTTATTTTATTTCAATAAATTAATTTTAGGAAGAAAAAAAACAGTAAAATAAATATTTTTTCTAGATTTAAAGTTCTTAAAATTAAAACAGTTTTTTTATTTAAAATTACATCATCAGTAATATTTTTTTTTTCGATTCTAAAAGCATAAAAAAACTATTTGAGCTCGACTTTAAGTGTTCAAAATCTTTGAAGAAATACATAGTTATTCGCAATTTTTATTTAGTCACAAAATTAATTCGATTAATTATTCTAGTACTTCTAAAATACAAAATTTAACTAAAAAAGTAACAAAAATTTCTTTTTCCTTAAAAGTAACGAAGATAAAGTTACATTTTGAAACGACAACTAGTTACTTTTTTCGTGATATAACGATAAAAAAAAAGTTCCTTCTAAAAAGTAACTTGTCCATTACTGGTTTCCAAAAAAGGATTGATGTTAATGTTCTTACGGAAAAAAGTATCGGCACTCGACTGAAAAAAAAGGACTGATATTACGCGGAGAATTTATGTATATTGAGAATATATATCGGAAAATTTTCAAAACGATTTTAGAACGTGTTTTTTAAATGTGAGTTAGTTTAATTGAATATATTTAAAGGTTTATTTTTCCGCGAGGATCAGTGGTGCCAAGGTTTATATTTTCTGTAAGAACATTTGAATTTTCTATCGCGCAGAATATTTACAAAAAGTTTTTTGCAATTCAGTGGGTGCACTAGAGAAAAAAATAATAAAATAATGTAAGAGCGGTAATCTTAACGTGTTTAGAGATTAGCGTCGACAGAGTCGAAAATTACAGATAAACGAATAAATTAAATAATTAACTGTATAACCGCAGGTTAGTCGGTTAGAGAACGGTTACAATTTATAAATATATATATATATAAAAATATAAATATAAATATAAATATGAATGTATATTTAAAAAAGGAGGCGATCCGTAAAAATCTCGCGTTACTAAATAACTCTTTTTTCCAAGTTCGAATTGCGTTTTCTGCAGAAATTCTATCGAAAACAGAAATCGCGCCGAGGTGTCTACTCGTCTGGAAAACCTGGAATTTTTAGAGATTTTTTTTTGTAACTGGAAAAAAACCTAGAAGTGTCCGCGGA
>JAWWLR010000148.1:7797426-7808416 GCA_035041075.1 Acraspis erinacei | reverse complement strand
GTTAGGGAATTTTTTCAAGAACGTGCTTAATTTTTTTTTTTAATTTTTAGTATAAAATTGAATAGAAAGGTTTTTTTCAGTTGGAAAATTAGTTTTTTGTTGTTTGAAAATTGAACTATTTTGGCAAAAATTCCTCTATTTTATTGAAAATTAACTTTTTAATTAAAAATTGATATTTTCAAGTCGAAAATTGAACTGTTTTGTGAAAAAAGTAGTTTTTTAAAATTGAAAATTGAACAATTTTCTTGAAAATTCGTCTTTTTGGTTTGAAAATTCAACAATTTGATTAAAAATTGAACTATTTGGTTGAAAATGAATTTTTTTGGTTAAAATTTGATATTTTCAGGTAGAAAATTAAACTATTTTGGAGAAAATCAAATTATTTGATTGACATTTTTTTATATTTCTAGGCTGAACTATTTTTCTTAGTAGAAAATTCACTTTTTCAAAACAAAAAAATCATAATTCCGACTTGAAAATTAAACTATTTTGGTATAAAAATAAAAAATTTGATTGAAAGTTTAACAATTTTGGTAGAAAATTCAACTATTTGGTTAAAAGTTAAACTGTTTTTTGATAATAAATTCAATTTTTGTTTTGAATGTTAATTTTTTAAATAAAAACTCATAATTTTTGGTTAAGAATTCAACTATTTTCATAGAAATTTATCTATTTGATTCAAATTCATCTATTTGGTTAAAAATGGCATCTTTTGTTCAAAAATATAACTGTTTTGAAGAAAATTCGTCTTCCTGGATTGAAAATACAACCATTTAATTAAAGATTCATCTTTTTAGTTTGTAAATTTAAGTAATTTTGAGGAAAATTCAACTATTTCGTTAAAAATACACTTTTTCGATAAAAAAATCATATTTTCAGGTAAAAAATTGAACAGTTTTGTAAAAAAATCCGTCTTTTTGGATATAGAATTCAACAATTTAATTAAAAATTCAACTATTTGATGGAAAATTCAACTATGTGGTTGAAAATTTACTTTTTAGATAAAAAAAAATCATATTTTCGGTTTGAAAATTAAACTATTTTAGTATAAAATTCAACAATTTGGTTGAAAGTTCAACAATTTTTGTAGAAAATTTAACTATTTTGTTAAAAGTTCAACTGTATTGATCAGAAATTCAATTTTTTGTTTGAAAGTTAATTTTTTAAATTAAAAACTCATATTTTCTTGTTAAAAATTCAACTATTTTCATAGAAATTCATCTATTTGGTTAAAAATTAAATTTTTTGTTACAAAATTAAACAGTTTTGAAGAAGATTTCTCTTTCTGGATTGAAAATTCAACCATTTAATTAAAAATTCATCCTTTTTTTGTAAATTTAAGTGTTTTTGTAAAAAATTCAGCGATTTAGTTAAAAATAAACTTTTTAGATAAAAAATCATATTTACAAATTCGTACAAATTCATCTGTTTAGATGAAAATTAACTTTTTTGTTTAAAAATTACAATTTTTAAAGAAAATTCATCTTTCTGGATTGAAAATTCAAGCGTTTCATTAAACATTCGTTTTTTTGGTTTCTAAATTCAACTATTTTGATAGAAAATTCAACTGTTTAATTGAAAATGAACTTTTTGGATATTTTCAGGTTGAAAATTGAACTATTTTATAGAAAATTCGTCTTGTTAATTTAAAAAAATTCAACAGTTTGCTTGAAAATTCGATTATTTTGTTAAAAAATTCCACAATTTGGTTGAAATTTCAACTATTTTGGTTGAAAATTTAAATATTTGATTCAAAGTAAAACTATTTTGATAGAAAATTCAATTATTTATTTAGAAATTATTTTTTTTGTATAAAACACACATATTATTGGGTTAAATATTCAACAATTTTGGTAAAAAATCATTAATTTGGTTCAAATTCATCTAATTGGTTGAAAAGTAACTTTTTTTGTTAAAAATTGATATTTTCAGGTCGAAAATTGAACTGTTTTATAGATAATTCATCTTTCTGGAATGAAAATTCAACAATTTAATAAAAAATTCGTCTTTTTGGTTCTTTTTAGCAGAAATTTAATCTTTTTTGACAGAAATTTAATCTTTTTTGGTTGAAAATTCGCTTTTTAGCTTGAAAAGTAAATTATTTTTTCATTATAGTATCAACTATAACTTTTTTTCGTTAAAAATGAATGGCTAAGATTCATAATTTTTATTAAAAATTCATCTCTTTGGTTGAAAATAAAACTAATTTTTCTTTAAATTCGTTTTTTTTGGTTGAAAATTAATTTTTCGTACAGAAAATGAAACTATTTAAGTTTTGGCTGAAAATTAATCTTTTTATTTAAATATTCATGTACAACTTTGTTTAAAATTCAACTCTTTCTGTTGAAGATTCAACATATTTGTTCTTGTTTTAAAATTCACTTTTTTAAAATTGAAAATGTAACTATTTCCGTTAAAGATTCACCTTTTTCGTTTCAAATTCCTTAATTGTCTTAAAACTTTAACTATTTGGTTCCAAAAAAAAGTTTTTTAATGGTTGCAAATTAATTTTTTTAACTGAAAATTGTAAATTATTCTATTTTTGGTTGAAAGGCTATCTTTTTTAGTAAAAAATTCAACTATTTGGTTAAAAATGTATCTGTATTGTTGAAAATGATTGATTATTATTCAAATTTCCGGACTTTAGGATAAATTCAAGAAATTATTTTTTTCAAACCTTTCTAAATTAAAAAAAATGAGTTACTTTCTCAAATGAAAATAACAGGTATTCAATTTTACATAATAATAGTACTATTTTTACTTTAAATTGTGAAAAAAAATCTTGAAAAAGCTCTAAAAAACCTGCAATTTTTCCCCCAGAAACTAGACACCCTGGTCGCGCCCAAACTTGATTCGTTCACGCGCTGAAAAACGTTTTCCGAAACTTTTATCCAGCATCAAACTTCTCGGAAAATGTTAGGAAAAGTTTCTTGAAGCCCTTAAACTTTAAAGTGTTTAAAAACTGGAAAAGTTTCCTGAAATGTTTTTCAGTTTCCTCGCCATTTGTTGGTTCCTGCTGTGATTTCGGGGGACAGTACCGAAAGTTTTTGTAAAGTAGAAGAGAAAAGTTCCTAAAAATGGAAATATTTTAAAATCTGCTGACTCGTTTGCCAAATTCCTGCAAATTTCCGTTTGGTTGAGACAAGAACGCGTTAGCAAGTCGGTATACGAATTAAGACTAGATTGTAGGATCAATTTAACTTATAATTTTTTATTTATAAATACGCATTTATAAACGCTCGATCTTTTGCGTCGATCCTGCCATTCGTCCCTGCGGTAGATTATATTATATATTTATGATCGTAGCGGTTATGGCCTCGCCGTCAAGCATCGTTAAAAACATTTTAGAGGAAAATAGTACTTCTAACCACCAACTACCCCCTTTCCAAAGCAACTTTTCGACATTTTTTCTCATTTTATCCAAGAATTTTCTTGTAAAATAGTACCGGAATTTTAATCCAGCAGAAAATCTTAATCATGATTAATAGAGATTAGGAAACAAAAAATATATTTTTGTTCTCATATATATGTGAAATTTGAAATTGATTCAAAAATTTGGTAGGAATTTTCAAAAATCTTGTAAGATTTCAATATTTTTTGTTTTTATAGGTACCCATTTTATTTTTATAAACCACAAAATGAATTAAATGAAGATTAGAAAATTCGTAATACTCAGAATTTGGCGAAACTTACTCAAATTAATTTTTTTCCATAATCTAGATGATATATCCGATTTTCAAAAATGTAAGATTTCAAAATTTTCAGTTTTTTATAGGACATAATATCGTTTTTATAAAACAGGGAATATTTTTGAAAACTTAAAATTTCCGAATAAAAAAATTACTAAATAATTGTGTTCTTGAAGGTTTATAATATTACGAAAATTTTTAAATTTTTGTGATAAAATTTAAAAAATGATAAAATATCCGAAACAGGAAAATTTCCGAATTATAAAAACCCCGATTCTAAAGCATTAAAAAATTGGGGCGACTGAAAAATTACGAAAAATAAAATTCCCGAAACTGTATCATAAATGTGCAAAATATTTTTAAAAATTACAGTAAATGGTTTTTTTTCATTTTTAATATAAAATTGAATAAGAATGTTTTTTTTTAGTTGAAAAATTAGGCTTTTTTGGTTTGAAAATTGAACTATTTTGGTAAAAATTCGTCTATTTGATTGAAAATTAACTTTTTAATTAAATATTGATATTTTCAGGTCGAAAATTGACCTGTTTTGTTAAAAATTCTTTTTTTTTGTTTGAAAATTCAACAATTTGATTAAAAATTGAACTATTTGGTTGAAAATGAACTTTTTTGTTAAAATTTGATATTTTCAGGTAGAAAATTCATCTATTTGGCAGAAGATCAAATTATTTGATTGACATTGTTTTCTATTTCTAGCCTGAACTATCTTTCTTAGCAGAAAATTCACGTTTAAAAAAAACTCATATTTTGGGCTTGAAAATTAAACTATTTCAGTATAAAATTCAACAATTTGGTTGAAAGTAGAAAAAATGTTGGTAGAAAATTCAGCTATTTGGTTAAAAGTTCAACTGTTTTGATAAGAAATTCAATTTTTGGTTTTAAATTTAAATTTTTTAAATAAAAACTCATATTTTTGGTTAAAAATTCAACTATTTTAATAGAAATTCACCTATTTGGTTAAAAATTAACTTTTTTGTGCGAAAATAGAACTGTTTTGAAGAGAAGTCTTTTTAGTTTGTAAATTTAAATATTTTGGTAGAAAATTCAGCTATTTGGAATATTCCAGAAATTATAAAATTTCCGAATTATAAAAATCTAGAATTTTTTAAGATTTAAAAAAATTATTGTTTGATTTAAAAATAACAATAATTGAAAATAATAAATTTCTGAATGAAAAATTTTGGTTTATAAATGTGCAAAATATTTTTTAAAATTACCTTAAACGTTCTCAAAAATCGAATTTTTAATAAATAACAAAAATTAGATAGAAATTTCAAAATAAATCAGTCCTAAATTCAATTCTGTAAAGTTTGTATGGAAAATTTTATTAAGTTCGGAGAAAATTTAGGGGGAATTTTTTAAATTTAAAACCCCCCTTTTTTATTTGGAGATATTTTTGCAATTATTATTTTTAATGCAAACAATCCTTTTTTTATATTTTAACATTTAAAAAAATCTTGGATAAAATATTTGATTATTTTAGTTTTAACAAATAAATAATACTGATTAAAAAACAATTTTTGTAATTATTCCATTTCGGGAATTTTCTATTTCAGATATTTTATAATTCGTGAATTTTCCAATTCGGGAATTTTATTTTTCGGGTAAATATTCGGAAAGAAAATTCTCGAAATTACAAAATTATTGGGAGTTTTTTAATATTAATAAATAAATTAGTAAAAATTAAATTTAAAGTTTATGAAATAAATGTATTTTATTTATATTATTTTTGAACAATTTCCTAATTGTTTGGATTCGAAAATTTCCTTGTGTCGTCAATTTTTTGGGTGAAATTTTCAAATTCGGTATTAAAAATTGGGGAATTTTAATATTCGTGAATTTTAAATTCTCCTCAATTTTCTAATTTCAGACATTTTTTATTTCGAATATTTTCTTTTTTGAGATTTTGTAATCGTCCCTTAAAATAATTTTTCAACTATTTTGAGTCCTGTGTCCTTGATTATATTTTATATATTTTTTTATTTATAATTTCGCCGGATTTTGTTCTTAAATTGACCAATTCGGTATTTTTTAATTTTCTGCAATTTTATAATTTCAGGAATTTTATGTTTCGAATTTTTTTCCAGGGATCTTGCAGCATTTTTAATTTTATTTTTTGGGATTTTGAAGTTATCGCCTTTTCCGTACTCAAACTATAAACAAATGAGATATCGTCCCAGAAAAATTGAAAATATTACAATCTTACAAGATTTTTGAAATTATGAAAAATTTTAATTTTTTGAGGTTCAAAAAAAAATAGATTTTCTCCTAGAAGACTTGATCAAATAAATGAAATTTCAAGGAAAAAATCCGAACAAATTCAAATTAAAAATCTTGTATAAATTTATTTTTCGACATCTTCTTTTTTTAATCTCTATTTTGTTCGGATTTTTAAAGTAAAATTTCGTGGGGGTAGTTGGGGGCTAAATTCTCCCTCGAGGATTCGAAAAAGTTACAAATAATTAGCTAAGTGTGCGTATGAGTGTGCGAGCGTGCCCAAAAATGAAAAAAATTGAATCTTACTCGTACAAAATACCCAAAAACTTGTACATTTTTTTCCCCGGAAACAGTAACATCAGCATTTTTTGTAATTTTCTAATTCGAAAAAAATGGAGAATCTAAATCCAAGCCCATGAAAATCCAGAATTTAATTGTTAAAAATGGTTGTAAAGGCTCGAATTAAATGTCCTCGTAGTCGTATCTCTATACGTAGATTTATAGATCGATATTGATTTGCTACGAGCGGACGATTATTGTAGAACACTATTTACCGCTATTATATTTAACAAAAAGGCAATTAAAAATTTTAAAAAAGTGTTACGCAAAGAGCGTAAAAATTATTAGGAAGTAGTCGCATCTACGTCCGATAGGATTTTTCTATGAGCGTTTTATACCGACCAAAATGTTGCTGTGTTATTCGACTAGTGTCCAGATTTTGGTATCGCTGTAGCTTTTAGGATGAAAACTCTTTAATGACTGAATTTTAGACACGTGCAAAAAATAGTGGCGCAATTGTCATTCTCAGTGAATCAAGGTTCTTTTTTTTTATTTAAAAGACACGAATTTTTTGTGTAAAATAGGCCTCGGACGGGGAGAAATTCCAAATCGGGTTACATTTTTTCCAAATCTTTTTAAATATGCTGAAACCTTTGCAATTTTTTGAAATTATTTCACATTTCATCTTGAAATTCCTTGAAAAGTTATCATTTTTTTTAATTCTATGAATCCCTTAAATATTGTAAAATATTTTGAAATTGCTAGAAGTTTTTTTAAAAATAAATTCATTATTTGAGTCGAAAATTCGTATCTTTAGAGTTGAAATTTAATTTATTCCCTAAATTTCTCGAGAAATTGGTAAGATTCCTTTTAAATCTTTGAAATATCATTGATATCCTGAATTTTCTGGAATTTAAATCCAAAAATCCATGTTTTTATCATTTTATTGTCCTTTTTTTTAATATTTTAATCTTTATGTAGTTAATTATTTTTAAAAAATCATTCCTTGAAAATTATGAAAATCGGTCAAAGTCCCTTGAAATTTTATTTCATTTCATTCAATTTTTTTTTTCAAGTTTAAATATTTTAATCTTTAGATACTTAAATATTAAAAAAATTAATTTCTTTGAAAATTTTGAAAATCTTTTGAAAAACAATATTTAAAAAGAAAAGTAAATATTTTAGAATCCGTTGAAATCTTTGAAATATTATTTTATCATCCTTTTTTTTTATTTAAAAATCCCTGAAATCGATAAAAGTCTCTTGAAATTTTATTTTACTTAATTCAAAAGTTAAAAAATTTTTTGAAAATTTTATTCTTTATATAGTTAAATATTAAAAATTATTCCTTGAAAATTGGTCAAAGTCCCTTGAAATTTTATTTAATTTCACTCAATTTTTTTTCTGTTTTGAACTTTTAAATATTTAAATTCTTAAATATTTAAATATTAAAAAAATTAATTTCTTCAAATGTTTAAAAATATTTTGAAAAAAAATATAAAAAAGTAAATAATTTATATTGAATCCCTTGAAATGTTTTAAATATCATTAATATCCTGAATTTTCTTGAATTCAAATTCAAAAATCCATCATTTGTCATTTCATTATCTTTTTGTTTTTTATTAAAAAATACCTGAAATCGTTAAAAGTCCCTTTAAATTTGAATCTTTATATAGTTAAATATTGTTTTTAAAATCATTACTTTACTTTTAAATCGGCAAAAGTCCCTTGAAATTTTATTTCATTCACATTTTGTTTTAATTTTAAAGATTTTAATCTTTAAATACTTAAATATTGAAAAAAATATATATAATATTAATGTTATTTATATTAATATTTATAATATATCTTGATAATTTTGAAAATCTTTTAAAAAACAATATACAAAAGTAAATATTTTTGAATGCCTTGAAATCTTTGAAATATTATTTTATCATCTTTTTTTTGTATTATTAAAAAAAATTTTAATCGGTCAAAGTCCCTTGAAATTTTATTTTATTTCACTCCATTTTTTTCTGTTTTGAACTTTTAAAGATTTAAATTCTTAATTACTTACATATTTAAAAAAATCAACTCCTTCAAATTTTTAAAAATATTTTTAAAAACAGTATAAAAAAGTAAATAATTTATATTTAATCCCTTGAAATGTTTTAAATATCATTAATATCCTCAATTTTCTTGAATTTAAATCCAAAAATCCATCATTTATCATTTCATTATCCTTTTCTTTATTAAAAAATACCTGCAATCGGTAAAAGTCCCTTTAAATTTTATTTTTCTTCATTAAAAAGTTTTTAAAATTTTGAATATTTTATTTTTCTTGATATAGTTAAATACTTAAAAAAATAATTCCTTGAAAATTTTGAGAATCTTTTGAAAGACAGTATGATAAAAGTAAGTATTTTAAAGAATCCCTTAAAATCTTTGAAATATCATTTAATCTTTAAATACTTAAATATTAAAAAAAGAAAATACATTGAAAATTTTGAAAACAGGTAAAAGTCCCTTGAAATTTTGTTTCACTCCATTCAAAACTTTTTAAAAATGTGAAGATTTTAATGTTTAAATACATGAATATTAAAAAAAATCATACTTTTAAAATTGGTAAAATTCCTTCGAAATTTTATTTCATTTTGTTCAAAAGTTCGTTTAGATTTCAAAGATTTTAATCTTTAAATTAAAAAAAAAAATTCAGTTTTTTGTAAATTTTGAAAATCTTTTAAAAAACAGTAGGAAAATACTTTTTCAAAATCGTTTACAATTTTCCGAAATCCTACTAAAGTCTTTGGAAACACTTAAAACTTAATTTTTTAAAATCATAATTAATTTAATTCTGGATAGTTCTTAAATAAACCAAAAACTTTGAAATCCACTAAAATCTATTGAACTTCTCGGAAATCCCTGGAAAAATTTCAAATTTAAAAAAAAAATTTTTGTAATTTATAAAAAAAATTGTATAATGTTATAGAATCTTTTAATTTTTCTTCAAATTCGGTGAATCCCGAAAATATTGTAAAACTCCTTGAAATCTCTGAAATATTTGGGAAATTTAAAATATCTCAAATTCCTTCTAAACATTTCAAATACCTTAAAAGCTTTAAAATCCTTCCAAAGTTTTTCAAAATTTTCAAAATCCCTTGAAATCTTTTGAAACAAGTATACAATATTTTCAAAATAGTGGAAAAATAGTCACATGTTTTAAAAAAAGTTTCAGTAGTGACATCCGTCCGAGGCCTGTAAAACATTTTTACTGATTCTGACAAGAAATTTTGGTCAAAAATACCAAATTTGATAAAAACAAAACAAAAAACAAAATATAATGAACTGATAATCAACAGAGCCAGTATTTTTCGTAACCCTAAGAGAAATTCACTTTCACAATTTCTTTAAGAGAAGCTGAGAAAAAGAGAATATTTTTTTATATCATTTTTTATTAAAAAATATTTCTCTTTTGCTCAGAAAAATATCTTGAATAATAAAAATTCGCAATAAACGTCAGTAGACGTAAAAATCTCTAAAAGTCTGAATCCCTGTGTCAAAGTGACTTGAAATTGACTGAAAATCTGCTCTCTTTATCGCTCTGTAAACGCTTACAGAAAACGACAGTCAAAAATTCTTTCCAGGCGGTGATTTTTTTTTTTGTTTAAATAAAAAAGACGAAGAAATTTTATAAATTTCATCAAGATTTTTATAATTTTAGTTCCAAGATTTTAATATCTATCACAGAAAAATGAAGTATGAGAGTACACTTTACTTTTGAACTATTGAATCTCATTTTAAAAATCTCCGTCTGAAATTCCTCTTCCCTCGCATTGTCCAAATGTAGCATCAAACTTTCAAACACGTAGGATCTCAAATTAAAAAAATGTTACATGCGTGCGATTATTTTATAAGAACGAGAATCCCCTTTCCTGTCTTTTTAAAAAGAGAATTTTCCTAAGTTGTACAGTCCATAATCCGAATCCGGTCGAAAGTTTCAATCGAAACAAACTTGTTGAATATTTTTATATACTATCCTACGTTAAAAATGTATCCCCACAGAGTGATTAAAAAATAAATCTTACTCTCTTTTGATAACTGTAATTTAACGCCTCCACCCTATACCGATATCTCCGCAGAGGTGTATACCGCCCAAAACGCATATAAGCAATGTACACCGCCCAGTCGAGAAGTACACCGCCCAAAACGCATTTGGGAGATGTATACCGCCCAAAAACTTCAGATATATTTATACCGCCTACAGCGGGCCGGAAAGGTGTACACAGCCCAAACTCTGTGGAGATGTGTACAACGCCCAGTTGCACCGGAGAGATGTACACCGCCCAAAATACATCTGGTCGGTGTACACCGCCCAGACGCAACGAAGAGGTGTATACCGCCCATTTGATGTGTGAATCACCTAAAAACGCACCCTAGAGGTGTACACCGCCCAATCACTTCAGATATATGTACACCGCCCAGGCGAGGTGTATACGCCCACAGCGGGCCGGAGAGGTGTACACAGCCCAAACTCTGTGGAGGTGTGTACAACGCCCAGTTGCGCCGGATAAGTGTACACAGCCCAAACACGAAGTGGAGCGGTATGGAGTGGAGGCGTCGAAATCAGGTCTGAATTGATGAAATATTTTTGGTAAATTTCATCGATTGGAACTTTCGATCACGTGTATTAATTGTGAGTAGAAAGAGAAGCAAGCGCAGTACTTAAGATTGCAATGCATACGATGATTTTGCGTTGCTTGTCTCCGCGAATTCTAGAGATTAGATCGATGAGAAATCCAGAGATGTGG